>JAADWU010000604.1:0-10922 GCA_023336255.1 Pythium graminicola | reverse complement strand
ATTTCACCACATTATTCGCCTGCTTCGTTGTTAACTCTTTCTTGTAAGAAGTTGAAGGAAGATCACGAGTTTCAAATTGTGTCAAGTCTCGGCGCAATAAATAGTGAAACAGATGTTTCCCCGCATTCACATTTAGTAGTGAAGTTATCATATCTTGAAACTTGTGATCACCCACTCGGTGTTTAGCTGCAGTAATGCAAATATATCTACGATCGTGTTGCTCAATGACACTTGCAAAGTCACTATTAGTCATCACAGCATAGTTGCTGAAATCTGATACTTCAACAACATCTTTTCCTTTGTTTTCAATCTGGACTCGCTCTTCTGTGATAAAATTTTTGTGTGACACTCTTCGAAAATCCGTCTTGCGCATGAAGATCATTGTTCCATGCGGGAAGTACATAGAGGGAACGGTATGAACTTTCCACTCACGTCTACTGAAAACTATCATACTGTGCCTCACGACCCACACTATGATTAATGGAAAAGGGTCTCTGCTTCAACGCACAAAGATACAGTAAAGTACTGCTTGCCCGCCTTGCGGCGGGGAGGCGTAGTTCCTTTGTTTGGAAGTACCCTCGCTTACTAGGCTAATCATCGATTAGTTGCTGGTAAGACTAAAATACTGGACTAAAATAGCTGAAGTACTTCGTAAAGCTGGGTTTAGGCTGACTGTTAGGTTTCATTGGGGCAGTACATGATTAGGGCAAAACAGGGTAAATATACCCTACCGTTATCCCTAAACTTCTGTGTACGAGGGCAATATTAACATAGATAATAGTATATGCTCATGGTGATAATATCACCAATATATCATCATTTATACGAATGTCGTCTGATACATTGCACAACTACCTAATATATCAAACTAATGGAAATGGCGAAGACCACATGATAGGAGTGAGTTAGGAGATGAGTCATCAACTAGACAGCTATTCGATGATGATATCTTCCAGTCGAGCGATAAGCTCACAGTTACCTTTGAATATCATTCGTTGTGTGCTGTATTCAATTCGCAAAACATCTCCAGGCTGAGGGAGATTGGCTGCTTCCATTTCCACGCCGAAAATCGTTGTTGTAATCGAGACTGACTGAAGAGTAAGGCGACCGCTCTCATTCTCGTTATGGATGACTGCATCTACCAAGCGTGTGGATTTGTCAGTCATGAACTTTACGAGCCTTGAGCACTCAGCATACATCCGCGAGCTCGCCTGGCAGTAACTCCTTGTCTGCGTCGATCAAGTACAGATGTCGAAGGTTGCGACGGAGTTGGGGTGGGCCATAGGCACGACTGGTAATCGCAACTAGCTTTCCGCGAACAATAACATCGTTCGTGCTCACTCGGCAGTTGTTCGTCGCGCCAACGAATACGCTGACGAAATCTGCACTCCATTCAATCAGTATGACACTGTCCGATTGGGTGAAGAATACTGCTCACCATCGACAGTCGATAAAACCACTTTTGTCAAGTCGGCTCTATCTACGTTCATTGTCGTAGCTTGAGTCTTTTTAAGAATTGAAATTGTTTGAATCCCCAGTGCAGACGAATTATAAACCCAGTCCATTGTTGCTTTACACTATTGCTGCTACTTTGCACCACTACAGTCTCCTATACGTATATTGACTCGAGGATCCGCTCCACTACTTCCTCTTGAAACCATTTATCGAGAACAACAAGGCCATTTCGTGCGACAAGCTGGAGTCGGTATTGTCGTACTAGACGGTTTCGTAGTCGCAGGTCTCGTCCGTCAACTTCGTTTCAGTTTTCGGAAGTACAACGCAGCTGTGCAGCACCCGTGTGAATATCGTGGTTGATGACGCGGGTTTGCGCATGTTGACACTATTGTATGATGTGCAAGAAACTGTTTGTTGCTGTGTACCCGGTAACCGATGTAATCGATACGCATAAATGTTGCGGTCTATGATTATCCCACGTTTTTGATCATCAGTCTCTAATCTCCGGTATATTCGTCACATGGGTCCTGGTAAGCGTGCACCGGGATAAAAAAACAAATTTCCTGTAAAACGAGGTCCATCTGGAACACCTGATATCGGCTCTCCATTGAAACGCGTGACAGCGAGCAATGGACCGAGAAGAAGTTTTTTTATCGAGCGTGGAAGGTAGGCCCAATCTCACGTCCTTTGTTCTGTCAGCATCGTCTTCGACAACTGTAGAATCTCGAAACTACGTGGAAAAAGAAATTCGTCCTCCGAATCCGGATATCGATGTCATCGTCAATGAAACTCTCATCTGGAAGTCGCGCACACGTTCAACCAGCGGGACTTGGCACGGCTTCATATTACTGACGAAAACCCGACGGACTCGTTTGCCGAGTTGAAGGAGGTATGTGCAGTGTGTGGCGGATGCTCGATTCAAACTAATGTACGTCTGATTGTATAAAAGCTGGAAGATTTCTACAATTCAAGCAATGAAAACCGTAGCCTGGTTGAAACGGTGCTTCTCACCGCATGTTTCGAAACACTCCGCCGAGATCGGCTTGGGATTGGAAGAGGAACAAATTTCTCCCGAGTGAAGCACGTTTGACACTGCGTGTCTTCTACTGCAAGTGGAAGCTCCTTGGTCACAATGCTGTCCACATATGCTTCCAGATCTCGGACAAAAGTGGGTCCTTTTGAAGCAACTCTGTTTTCAAAATCCTCACTGTAGCCCGAAACACCATATAGCTAGACGAGGAAATGAATATGCAATATACCACGCCCTTGAGTCTCCACCATACCGTAGTATGCCTTTGTGCGTCCAAATAGACCTTCTGAGGTTGATTTCTGTGTTTTTTGGTCGAATCCAAGGGCATGTGTAATAACGCATCCACCGTGAGCATGAATAGACGTGCTGAGGCACAATCGTCCACCATCGCGGCCTTCTTCATATCAGCAGGTGATGGTACACGTGCTTCCAGATAGTCGAACATTGTGTCAACAGAGAGTATCCCGGTGTAGTGAGCTATCGCATATGAATTATCAGTGTTTGGTGTTAGTGTCACAAACAGTGCGGGCTGCCCAAATCTCGTTTGGTATGCGAATGCTTCTTGCCGGCACTGACGGCGTTCGGCGCTGCTCCCCCACACTGATACTGACCCCAACTCAACTGACTTCAAAAAGCGTGCTGCAACGGGATTAATGGGGTCTTGTCGTTGGTCACCTCTATGTCTCCGCCCATTATCAACCAATGCAGCGGCGAGTTCGTCGCGAGAGATAGCTTCGTAGCCTTCGAAAAGGGAACTATACCGGCGACACTTGACTGCTTTAACCGTATATTTTTTAGAGCCAAGCGAGAGAACGAAGTCAGTAAGAATGTTGGATCTTCAGCGAATCGGAGAGAGCTCAGCATTGCATAGTATCTGATACAGTCGCGCTTTGACGCAACAGTCACGAGTTGAGTCATAACCTTCTCAATCCAACTTGAGCTGCAGAGATGATCCGGTAGCTGTCCGACATAAAACCTGTTGGCAATTGCATACTTCGGGGTTTGCGTCTCTGCTTCATTAAACTGGAGTGATACTCGGCACATATTCTCACGCAGACATGACCTCCGTCCATGACTAACCCTCTGTGACAACATCATTCCGCCCAGGGTGGTTTCGACACTGCTACAGTCGTTTTGTTGATTATGACGGCCCGGGGGGTCACATGGTGGACTGAGAACTTGGCGCATTGTGTCAAACAAATCTTTGTTGTTGGCGTCAGCTTGGTTGGTATGTTTCCTCAGCACAAGTCGATCACATACGGCACAGACTGACTTATCTAAGCCTTCTGCGCCCAGAGCACCCCACAATCAACGTTCAATTTCGTCCACAGTGTCTGGTGAGACGGCCTTCAAGCCATCATCGCTGTGAAACTTTGCAGAGTAATTAGATCTCGGGGAATTTGAAACATCGAGGTCATGGAAGCTCAACTCTTGTGTTTCATCCTGCTTACGTGAAGGTCGTCCATGCCGTTGCTCTTCTAATTCACCACTTGTTGCTCGTCGCTTTAATTACTCGCGCTGTTTTCGGAGACGTTGTTCATATTGCTCATCAGTCTTCATGACAGTGCCGTCGCCTGCGGCATCATCTGATGTATTTGCTCGGCGCCTACGCTGATTATACTTCTTCTGACGCGCAAGTCGACGTACCCGTTGATCAGCAGTTTCTTCACGTTTTTTCTCACCATCTTCACACAAAGGGAATCAAGAAATGTAGCTTGCCATCCTCACACACAGGCGAAAGAGGGAAGAACTGTGTATCGCAAATACTGAGAAAACGGATGCGCATTCACTCATCACTACTGTACTTTTGTTTTGAGCGCTTGTGATGGGCGCGAGGATCCGCTTGCTCATCACTCCTTCACCACCTGCTCTGACACTCACGGGCAACACAACACCCACTGACCCAGGAGTGGCAGATTATTGCTTCCCCGAACACCATGCTCGATGAAGCCGCCTGACTCTGCTCCGGTTGTACGTCAATGGGGCCAGTCGCCGCTGCTTCATGACTGGAGACCGTCTCAACGCGTTCCGCACTTGACCTTGACAAAGACGAAACAGCGCCAGAGCGATTGGCACTGCCACGGTCACGAGAATCATTCGAGGGCTTCGACGTGGACGTGGTGCGTTGGGGCCGTGGCACCACTAACTGGTGAGCTACTGTTCGAGCGAGAAGAGGGCTTGGCTGAGCTCGAGGTTGTCGAAGAAACAGCGCCAAAGCGATTGGCACTGCCACGGTCACGACAATCATTCGAGGGCTTCGACGTGGATGTCGTGCGTTGCGGCCTGGCTTCAGTGTCTGGTGGGCTGCGGGGCCGAGGAAGAGACTTGGCATTGCGCGTTGTCGTAGCAGTCGCCATCGGGGGTTGGAGAGTTGTTTCGAGCGTGAAATGACTGCGAATGAGACTGGCGATGAGTAGGAGGCCTGGCATCATATTGCGTCCCATCCTATACAGCGGGAAGGTTGGGTTGTGGCCGCAACATCTCAGACCGACCGCAAAGAGAGCATCTATAGACTAGTCACGATTGAAAAGATTCGGTTAGAAGACCAGACATGAAGTAGTAACGCGTCAGAGGATTGCACCGCAGCCAGGAAAATGCAGTCCTCTGATGCGTTGTGGTTGTGCCATCATGTGTGTGCATAGAACGCTAGTAGAGGTCCAAAGAACGGATCTATTTATTGATTATTTCAAGACCACACGTAAAATTGCTATGATATTACATTGATAATATAAATATATATTCGTTAACCAATTAGACGCGATATCAGATTACTAAGGCCCTCTCAAATTTTGTCAGGTGGCGGATACGGTATAAACTTATACAGTGTGGCATAAGAAAGATTTTTGTGGTTAGAGTGTCGGTCCTTTTCGCCCTTTATAAAGATCGATACAACAACAGAACAAACTATTTTTACAAAACGATCCACTCTATTTAGATTTAGATATGAAATATGGCGGCTAAGAACCTGGATACCTTTGTTTGTGGATATCCGTATTCCTAGCCTTGAGGCTCACACGTACTCGATGTGAGCAAAGGCAATCAGAATGCGGAATGACATTTCGGATTGATATGAGCGCAGCGCAAATCGCACCCGTTGACACGGCTACGCTCCGATTAGCTCTGCTATCTAACAAACCAAATGCACCTGTTGATTGTCTCAACTGCACCCAAAAATATTGCGACAAGCCGCTCAGCTCTCCTACTCTCTCCCTCTTCAACTCGCCCATCCAAGCGTGTTTTGTTGGGTTCATCCAGTGGATTACCATGCTTAGCTCATCAACCGAACAGTGACTGTGATGCAACCCTTTCCTCGTTCGTGCAACTCCGGCTATAAATTCGTCAACAACCGGAAATGTTTCAAATCCTAGAAGATCAAGCGATTGGCTGAAAGAGAAGGTTGTTTACTACGTCCCCGTGGAAGATTCTTCGTTTATGAAATTTACGACCGTCTCGGCGAAGATTGTAGAAGGTCAGTTGGGTTGGATACAAGAATCCAGATGATGACACTTTGGAACCAAGAGTCCAGCTGGTGAAAGATGGGTTCAGCGACTTGTGCGGCTATGTTGACAAGTTCAAGGAATGGCAGGCCGAGGATCTTTCAGAAACAAGAATATTCAGCGAATACAAGTCAAAATTCAAGGTACGTTATGCTCCAGATCATGATTTTACTGTTTCTAAATTATTGTCTGTTTAGATCCCTCGCACTTATGATGATTCAAAACTTTGTTATGTTGCGAGCATACGATGTGTGGCACGGCTGCTCGATGTGAAAAACTATGTGGCAGAAAAAGTACTGGCTGAATTTTTCGAAAAACATCCGCACACAAGAGACCAGGGTGTTTCTTGGCAGGGGCTAACGAAGCTAATGGATAAGTGCTCTGGCAAAAAAAAGGCCCAAGAACCCGATTATCAAGTTTGACGGGGGGAATTTCAAGTCAAACATAGTGAAGAAACGCACACAGGTGTTGGGGGTAGCCAAGAAGTGGATAGGATTAGGGTAGTGTATACCTTTGCTATGTGGCGACTGCAGCAGCCGGTCACACGTTTGTCCTCCACAAAACTGGTGACAGCCTGTGGGTTCATGACTCTGCTGAGAAACAGCCTCAGCTCTTCACACGAACAACGGTGAATGTTATGCATGCCTGTCCAATCTAGCTTCCTTCTCTGTACTGTATACTACAAAGTGTTATTTTCGCCGTTCCTGTCGAAGTGCCTCCTCACAGTCAGTTGCCTGTAGAAGTGTTGGTCCCCACCGCGTAATTCACTTGGACTCAGTACATGTCAGCGTAACTTTGCTGACATATCTATACAGTACTACGGACACATCAGGAAAGTGTTTATTCCAAGTGCACCCATTTCTTCGGCCCGGTACTGTGATCGAATCAATTGGACCCTTCTCGATGTTTCCAGATTGAGGTGAGCACTTCAACATCATGGATGTGACATGACAAGACGTTGGGTCTCTCTTATCCATCGTTCCACACAACCATTCATGTTAGCTCTCAACTCAGTTTTCAATTTGCCAAACAATCGTTTCCCCACACACTCGGCAAACGAGCGATCGTATATTTTTTTTGTTACTTAGGTTGACGTCTGCGAGAGCGACGAGAGCAGAGCAGACGCATCTACCGACCTAGCACATAAGAAGAACTAGTCTATTCATTTTCTTTTTCGGATGGCCGTGAAATGCTGAAGCACCGTGATTTTCTCTGACGCGGCGTTTTCACCGTTGGATGAATGGGCCGAAACGTTTCAAATCGAATCAAAATCTCGTTTGCTTTGGTGGTCTCTTCGGTTGAGATCGCGTGAGGTTGCACGACAACCCACTCTTTGAAGTCATAGACCACAATATTCTGTGGCGAAGGTGAGATGGAGGGTTAAACCCTAAACCCTAAAACCAACTCAAAACTCTCCTTCTCTTCTCTCCAACATGCAACTCAACGTTGTTACTGCCCCTGAAGCCCAGTGCATCACTGCTGTCTCCGTACGTGATACTGCCTCAACTTCCCCGAACCTCAACCCCTCGTCTCCTCCTCCCATTCTGCAACTGTGGCTCCTTTCGCTCCATCGGATGCCTCATCTGTCATCCAACGCGTACCGGAACCGCCAGCTCGTCTCACGCCTGGGCGTAAACCTGATCCAATCTGGGCCCACGTTGACGTCGATGCGTCTGGCGACGTTTGGTGCAAGAAGTGTCATCTTCTCATCCAAACATCGGGGAAGTGCCACGTCGAACGCGTCAAGCGCCACGTCAACAATTGCTATGCGTACCGTAGTGTTGGTGGGCACATCACCGACACGTTCAAGCCGAAGATCAAGCCCGGCGTGCTGATGAGGTTTCAGCAGTTGTTCGCAATGTGGGTGTACAGCACCGGGATGGCGTTCTATAATGCGGACCATCCACTGCTGAAGGAAGCCATTTCTCTTCTCAGCTCTGACGCTGTGCCACCAACACGACAACAGTTGGCTGGAATACTCTTGGAGGACGCGTACCAGACGTCGATTAAACGAATGTCCGTGCGCCTTTCTGGGAAGTGTGTTACACTTTCAACCGATGCTTGGACTGATGTCTTGGGTCAGGTTGTTATCCAACTACATCGCTGTCTGTGGGAATGAGACTTTTTTTCTCGAGTCTTTATACTCAGGGGATCAGGTCCATGACGCCCCATTTCTGGCCAGCTTCCACGTACGTTTTTCATGGTTGCGTTTGCCATGCTCTCCACCTGCTTGTCAAAGATTTACTTGACAGCTTCAAGTGGCTTGACGGATTGCGTGACGGCTGTAAAATCATCGTGAAATTTTTCAAGAAACATTGCAAGATGTGATTTGAGCTCTCGAGCCGTCTCAAACCTCAAGGACTGCGTGTCATCTCTCGTCCCGCAGACACGCGCTGGGGGTCGCTTCTCGATTCGCTGGAGACCATTCTAGGCGCAGAGGCTGTGCTCTTGTCGATGGTGTCTGCGCGTGACTTTCTTACTGCCAAGACGAAAAAGCAGAAGCGACTGCACCGCAAGATGAAGGATTTGATCCAAGCGACAGATTTTGTACCCCTTCTTCAGAAAGGCACCGGCTTACTTAAGGTCGTGAACAGGGGCATCCGTATCTTTGAGAAGAATACCCCGACACCTTCAGATATATATCGTCTGTTTCTCGACCTTCTTCAGAAGATGAGCGCGATTGGGCTGTCGAGTGCTGAGTTAAAGACGGTGAAACGACACATCAGTGAACCATTTGATTTTGTGTACGGGGATGCGCAGTGGCGTACTTGACTCGCCACATTGGCAACGAGATGGAGATGATTACCAAAGCTGGTGTTGACAAATTCATTACGAATTGGCACGGCGAAGAATCAGCGTAGGCCGTCTTCATGGACTCTCTCGATTTCCTCGTTGTGTTCATGACTAAAGGACAAAGCGCCAAGACAATGGGAACTACTCAAGATCGCAAAATTCCAGTGTTTGACTTTTGGTGCGGTTTGTCGCAGTTTCCTCTTCTTCAGCCAATCGCCCTTCAACTTTTTGAGCCGCAACTTCCAGTGCAGCGGCGGAGCGTAATTTCTCCACCCGCACTTTTATCCATTCCAAGCTTCGCAACCGCCTCTCCCTGGAGCGCGTGGAAAATTGGTGCACATCTTCTTCAACTCCAAGAACATAGACGATGATGATTTGGCGATGTACACCGAAATTGAAGACGCTTTGAGGGACGCGCAAGATGGCGAAGAGAGTGAGAAGAGGATTTCCGGAACTCAGACGGTGAGTTCGTACGCTATTGAGTGGAAAAATGTGGTCTCTTTAGTAGTTAGCATCTCTTAAACCAAAGTGAAGAAACTTATTTTGATAGATGTGTACGACTACATTTCGTCTTGATGTTGACCAAGAATCGGATGATGAACGTTGAATGCCGATTCAGAGATAGATCTCTACGAACATGCTTCTGTGAAGTTGATTTTGACTCGGGCAAATGACAAACTTGTGTTCATGTACAGTCGAAGAGTTATTTTCGACAAGTTTGATCTATTCTTGAAATATTATGGATTTTTAAGCTTATGTTTGTGATTTGGATATATTTCCAATTGGACTCGGCCATTCTCGAGAATGCCGCCGCTCAATCCACGACGACGCCACGGCAAGAAACAGAGCCGACTTCATGGTTCATTTTGGCAATTGCGTCTGTGCCGCCAGCTCCTCCCCAATGTTGTGTTAGAAGGTCGCTCTACAGTGACGGGGCGGATTTTTGCCCGACGCCAGCCAATACGCCGTGGTGGTTGACCGGACCAAGTGGAGCGCATATATGCCAAGTGCTGGGTCGACGAGCGCGAGTTTTTGTTGGCTCAATGGACCGGTTACCATGATCTCACATGGGAGCCGGCCCAGAACATTCCGTGGCAAATGCATCACGAGTTTAACATGGAAAATGTTGAATCAGTATGGCAATATCAGTCGACCCGAGGTCGTAGGCGTCGTAGACCCCGCAAATTATTGTTGGATTCTGTTAGGATGACCAGAATGTGGTCATTTGCTTTGGGTACAAGTTCACTCTGATTGGGCTAAATTGCTGTAGTTTTCAATTTTGCACAGAAACAGCATGGAAAGATAAATTTCAAATCATTTTTATCAGGTGTCATCATATGATGCCCTTACCCAAAACTCTGTGTGACTTTCATTGAAATCTGTCGAAAGAGACAAATAGAAGCAGAGCGGAGTCGCTGTAGGCTCTAAATGAAATCCAATTGGATTGTGACACCACAAATCACTGTATAAGACCAGAATCACGTTATGAATCACAAAATAGCACAGTCTAAGTCAGAATCAGCAGTATTCACCACCAGCTGTACAATGGATATTTGGTTGAAGGTACATTTCTTGGGTTCAGTGGGTCACCATTGCTGAATAACATAGAAATACCGGGAAACCCAAGCATTGATGGGAAACACAATATCAGAGTCAATATAAATGCCAACTTTCTGAGCATTTAGGACAGTATCTGCATGCATCATATCTAGCCGTGTGCAAAAGTGCGTCAAAATCTGACTAACGGTTGGCTCAAAATCTTAGAATTGCTGAAAATTTCTCACAAAATGCTAATAACTTCGGATCTAGAAATACTATGAAAACGTACGATAGCTCATTCGATGCGCAATATTCAGTTCTATAAGTGTGAATTCTGTTGGAATTGCCACATCTATATTGACAACACAAGCAATCAGAAATGGGAATATTACAAAAGGTGACACACTTTGAAAGTTTCACCAGAATGTGACACGGAGTGTTTAAAACACAGGGCAAGATCTCAGAACACCACGGGAGCGATGGACCAAGGCGATGACCCACGTGTTGACGTTGAGATCCTGATGAAGGAGAGGTGGCCGTCGGGCAAAGACGCCGTGGACGCCATCAAGCTTCTCGCCCTTCGCCAATCGAAGACGGCATGTGTCACT
>JAADWU010000603.1:0-10924 GCA_023336255.1 Pythium graminicola | reverse complement strand
TCGAAGAGCAGTCGGCACAAGCACAAGCAATCCTACGCAAACGACGTTCTGAACGACTTGCTCGTTCAGAAGCGCGTTTACAATAGACACTGGGTGATACGATTCTTGTCGTCGACTTGCAAGCGAATTTTACATCGACCATTGGTCACAACAACCTCATTGGACTTGTATTCGACGACCTCCCAGCCTTCGACGATCAAACCAGTCAACGACCATCCATAAAACCGTGAGAAGCCTAAGACGCCGTGGTGATTCAAAGCCATTGCTTCCTCCCCAAGCTGTTTGATCACAAGATTTTGGGCTTTTGAGAGGTGATGCGGTGGAGACGCAGCACGAGCCAACTGGATCATTGATTCAGTTGGAGTGACCTTACGCCAATGACGATGAACACACAGCGGGATGACCGCACAGAATATACCGAGTACTATAGAGATGCTGCACGTGACTAGCAGTTTGAACATTTCGTAGTTGGCATCGTCTTCCTTGTCTGGTGTTATCAGACGAATTGCGAACACCAACACCGAAACTACGAGTCGCCATCGTGGATTGTGGACACCAGGGATGATTTCATGGAGATGGATAAGTTGGTGGATTGAGTCGTAGCCAAGTCGAATGAACCATGTTGCCCCAAGTGTGACAATCGCATCGCGGATTACTTTGGGATACGCTGTGGCTTTGGTTTGATCCATGAATATGGGATCAGACGGCATGTGGTACGCGATCATGAGCGGCACAGAACTTATGGTCATCAGGAGCACCTGGGCATAGCTCAATACTCCAATACTCTGGAAGTTGAATTGTGATGCGACCCAAAAGCTGACGCAACGAAATTGTGTGACGCGGTAGGCGACGACAAATCGATGAACGAATTGAAGTGCAATACAGACTGCAATCGAGTTGAGTACCCAGCTAATGGACCAGTTACTCCAAATCAAGTAGCGCAAGCCTTGCGAATCGTAAGCCACACGACTCCGTGTGACACTATTGGGCTCGACCCAGCAACGCACGCTCTCGTTGAGATACCGGAGCTCGAGGGTACGATAACACACGGTGGCATTACGATATGCTGCGATCACACTCGGTGGGGGTGACGCTGCAGGCCACAGCTTGAGGATGGCGGCAGTCAGTACGGTTGGTCGCCAGTACACAGGCGAACCGACAAAACCGATGTTGTTTGGCGCACTTGGGGAACCTACGAGCTGGTCATGTTGATATAACATCCAGTTAGTTGATCAAGACAAGTATCAGGTGTGTACTCACCATTTCTTTGGGGATCGGAAACATATCGACGCCGATCGCTTCGAGTTCGGACGTCATTCGAGCGTATAGTGCCGCATGGTCGTCCAATGCTCGGTATACAAATTGCTCAATGCTTGGGTAAAATGCCTCGGTGATCTTGTCGATGGTATTGGTATCGGCCGTGACGTTATTGGTCCGGAAGCCAATTTTGCACTGGGCACTGTCAGGAAAGTGGACGAGACCATACTCGGTCGTTGTGAAGAGAGCAAACGATGTGTTATACTCGTGAAGGATCAATTCGGCGGTGTGGGTTCGACCAAAATTGGCAAGCATAGCATGGAGTAACGGCACAATCACCCATGCGCTTCCATCATCTTTACCTGATTGAATGAAACACGAATTAGTGTGCGGGTTTAGAGAAATGACCAAGAAACCAACGACGTACGGTTGTCGGACGTGGCGCTGTATGGAAATATGAATCGTGCGCCGTTGATGGTCTCTCCGACGAGTTGAAAGAGATGAATCATATTGACGAACCATGGTCGCGCGCCGCCATTCGAGTTACTCATAAAGACCAAGTACGAAGGTTGTGCGGATACCGTCAGGAGACTGAGCCACACGATCTTGGTGAGGGTCTTGTAGAATGCACGATGACAACGCGTCACAGGATTGTCATCAAACACCACACCGGTTGCCTCAATGTCGATGTACTGAGCGAGTGTAAAGAATGGTGCGTCCGTGGTTTTCTCGAGTTGTGCAAACCATGCAGCAATCGTGGCCTCGTCATCCCACCAAGTGTCGAGTCGTGGGGCGTTTGGAGTGTTGGGAATCTCAGCTAGCTTGAAGACACCCATGGTATTGGCCCACCAACCGCTTTTAAATGTGTTTAATCCCGACATGGCGCCTCCCAATAGCGTGAATTCCATGATATCGTACTCTCGGGACATCACCGTGTCGATGGCAAGTGTGTGATTGTAGTAGCTATAGTATTCCGGGTATCGTGCCATCATGACCAACATGCGCAAATGGGAACCCAACGTATCGGCACTTGTGAGCTTCTTATCGCCTTTCAATCGCACTGTCGAGCGCGTAATCGACGTCAGTTGGAGACCGGTGAAGATTTTGGTGAGCGTTGTGATCACCATTGCATTCGTACGAGCGCCAGAAGAGATCCGAACGTGCTGTGATAGCATTGGAGTTATCGTTGTGTTGATACGTTCCCTCGGCATTGTGAGCTGGGATTGACTCGTGACACCGTATGGTTGGGAGTCCATTCTCATGAGTGTATCTTCAACGAGGCTCAGGACAAAAGCTTTGGTGTAAAACGAGTGGGTGATAATCTCACTCAAGAAACACGACTCGAGCGCGGTGGTCTGGAGCTCATTGACACGCAAAGCAAACAAATCAAGCGCAAATTTCTCCATAATCTTTGGTATGTCATCTTGAAAGACGCTGGAGAAGCCGTTATTGAGTGCGATTGATGCTTGGCTGGGTGAAGAGAGGAACTGAAGGCCCTCGAGTGTCTTGTTCCAGCTCTTTGTGTTGAAGAGCTTGTCCAATGTCGCATGAAAAGCTTCGACGGTATACAACAATGCAATGCTGTTTCCCAGTCCCGAGTTTGCACGCGAGGCGTTGAGTGACACGTGTTCATACGTTCGCTTCTCACCAGCGACGGGGAAATCGTAGCAGACATACTCGGTATCGTTCTGGCGACAGGTTGTACCGTCCATGAAGGCATGACTGGCGTCGCAGGAGATGCTCAAGAGCCATGGATCCGATCCATTCGATGGTTGGATCCAGAGTCCAATGGCGTTCAATGCCAACTCCGCACTGGATGTGGCGAAAGACCGCGGTCTCGGTGTAAAGACCGTCCCTGGAAACTCGGTTACTTGGACAATGAGCGCATAGTACTCCATCAACGTCTGAAACTCGTCCGGTGTGAGTAAGTTGTGGGTCGTGTCGATATCAAATGAGCCTTGTGCCTCCAGTTGATCCCGAATTGCTCGGTTCCCGACGACGACATTGATGACCTGTCGTAGCAGCGCAATGATCTCGTGGCCTTGCATTGTATCGATCATGTGATGCGATGACATTGGTGCAAACGTATAGGCTGTCGTGTCCGTGAGTATCATGTCGACACGCAATTTTGGCAGTTCGATCATAAGTACGTTCTTGATGGGAATGACAAAGGCCCAGAGGACGTAACAAGCAATGAGTACTAGCCCTCCTCGACGACTACGTGGCGAGATGGGACGGCGTGGGACCGAAGGGCTCGCTACAACGGAGACATTTTCCGCTGACGCAACGATGGATCGCTTCATTTCGGTATGACTATTGTTGCGTGGACGGTGTCACGCCGTTTCATGCTCACATCGTCTTGGAATTCAACGCCCAAGTGGCCTTTCATGACCAACGAGTGATGATTGGCTCTGTTCAATGTGATCAGCCAATGAGATCATGCAAAAGGGATGAGGCTGAACCAATCAACCAAATGAAGCCATTTTTGACATCACTCGCCACCGTCCTCACTCTTTCGTACGGTGAATATAGTGGATAGCGTCCATGGACGTACCAATGACCAGGTCCCCGACGGCAGAAGCGTCGCGGCGACGCCATTTGACGATCATGAAGTCGGAGACAGAGCCCCTCACAACATCACCTAGCAAATCCAAGTACGATTCACCATTTGATGCGAGTCTTGCGGCTGCTCGACAACGCGCCCAACAAGAACGATTGTGGGAAATGTTTGCTGCCTACGCACTGCACATGTCGTCTGAAGATCCAACTCGCATGCGTGTCAAGACCGTTTGTAAACTACTTCAAGATTGTGGTGTCATTGATGGTACAAATTCCGACGAAGCCAAACTCATCGAACAAGAAGTCACCATTGTGTGTGATTCATTCCTCAAGCTCACCCCAAGCGACCGTGATAATACCAAACGAATGGATTTTACCGCCTTTCTCGGACTTCTTCGGCATTTTGCTCAAATGAGTGGGGATCATGATTCCACTCGTGCCTATGACTCGCTTGTACGAACGTGTTTGGAGAAACAACCCAAATCACGTGTCCGTACATTGGTCGTCAAAGACATGCAAGCTTGCAAGAAAGTATTGCACGCATTTGACGAGCCACTTGCCAAATTGTTTGCTTATTATGCAGCCATTAGCCATGGTAAACTCGAGAAATTGGATCGCAAAATGGCGTTGCTGAGTCCTGTACACATGGGGTACGCTGAATGCCTCACGTTTGCACGTACGTACGGGGTAATTGCCCATGGGGTGCTCACAACCACCGAGTTTGCAACGCTCTACCTCGACTCGCTCCCCAAGGCCCTTGCCACGGAGCATGAGCGTGTGTTGACGTACGATGGCTTTGGTGAACTCCTCGTTCGCGTGGCCAAGCGTGCATGTCCCGGCGACCACGTGAGTCCGGACCGTCGACTCAAAGGTCTCTTTCAGCTCATGTGGCTTGCATCGTCGTCAACTTCGCCACGTGCACTCAAGATCACTGATGTCCTCAAGACAGATCGTGTTGACGTCACCAAGCTCTTTTTGCTTCATTTTGAAAAGTTTTGGAAGCGGGAACACTATGAAAACTACATGGGCGACCGTATGCCACCACCGGTGGGCTCTGAAGGAGAAGAGACAACGACCAATGATGCAACTTCCAAGCCCACAACGCCACCACCCGTGCCACTCCGACGAAGTCGACTCAGTCTTTGTGTGCAAACCACAGGTGGCGATGCCACTGGCCAGCCCAAGACAATTCAACGTCGCTTTTCTATTCAATCCTAGAGATCGGACATGTAGCATTCAACATACAGGGTCTATTTATGCGTTTACGGGTCTCTTTTGAGCAAATTACCATGTGATCGGCTGCATGAGTGTAAAGCTGCCCGTACCCACACGTGGAGGTTGACCGAGCACCAGACGCGAAGATGAACCATCGAGATTGTCGTGAAGACCATGAAGCGCAGCATCCGTGAGAAACTTCATCGAGGTCTCGAATGTAATCTGTTGGAATGCGGAGCCCTTGTTGGCCATACCAATACGATTCATGGGCATGTAGCCACCAGCGTTGGTCATGTAATCAGCAATCAAACTCAAATGACGGTAGTCGACACTGATGCCGTAGACACCAAACACATCGTTGATTTGCTTGGAAATCGATGCTCGGGCAGCTTCCACACCATACGTCTGAAGCACTTGGTAAATGTCGTTGGTCACGAGCTGGTTCACATCAAGAATATCATCAAATGCCCAAATCTCTTCAAAATTGAGACCTTCGGTCTGCACACACGGTGTCTCTTCTTGAGCGTCACCCAGACGCTGCTGGATCAAGTAACAGCGTGAAATACCAGGGCAGTGACGCACAAGAACTTGACGAGCAACTTTTTCGACAAGTGGGACCATGAGTAGTGTCTTCGAATGCGTGGGGAATCGCAGACGCAGTTCAACATAGTTTTGTTTGCGGTTGGCACCACAATACACAAAGCACGCTTTCTTACGCACACTCAATGGCACGTTAAGCGTCTCGAGACCGTTGGCCATGAAATCCTTCTTGCCATTAGAAACCGAGGATGTCGTGGGTCCATCCGAGTCACTGTCACTCGAGTCTTCCGTGTCGCTGTGACCTTCAGGACGTGCCTGTTGATTCTTGCGTTTCGAAGACTTGGACTTGGATGTAGTCTCCTCGTCGTCATCCTCTTCTTGTTCGCGAAGCAATCGCTGTTCGTCCTCGTCGGCTTCGCCATAACCACGTGACTCGTCACGGGTGCCAAAACGAAGAGTGCCCTGTTCTTCATCATCTTCATCGTCATCGTCATCGTCCTTCGTGCTCTTCTTGCCGCCGATCGCACCTGCCGCGACTTCAGCAACGCTCGAGACACTCGCACTGTCACCTGCCTTCTTCATCTCGCGCGAAATGAGCGTGAGAAGCTTGCCGATAAAGCTGCTAGCAACTGTGCCATATACTTCTTCGCTCTTGAGCCCAAACGCACGACCAATCTCCTTCATACTGTAAAGCGTGAGGCGAATCGTGTACTCACGGACCCACAGCACACCGTTCTCGCTTTGCTTGAACTCATCAACAACACGGACGCCTTGCTGATGGTGAATGAGCTCAGCGAGCGACACACGGTTGAGACGACGCTCCACGTCCTTGGCACGATCGTTGCTCACCGACGAACGCAGCGGAATCGTCATCATCGGTGTCGACATCTTCTGACTCGCTGTCATGATAATTTCACGCAGACGCGGAATACCCAGCGTGACGTTGGCGGCACCGTGACCAGCCAAGTGGAACGTGTTGAGCGTCATCTGCGTTGACGGTTCACCAACACTCTGTGCTGCAATCACACCAACATTTTCGCCTGGCGCGGCCATGCTGCGCATATAGTTGACCCACACAAGGAGCTGGAACGCATCAGGACCAACAGCATGCTTGGATTGCATGACCGAGCGGTCAATCTCGGCATCAGCAGTGTCGACGCTGTGCTTCTTCTTGGACTTCTTCGACTTCTTCTTGGAAGACGCGAGTTCAAGGCAATTGTTCGGGTTACGAGCGTTGTAACCGTCAAGTTTGGCTTGGAGACGCTCCGAGATGAGCCCAACGTGGTCGTTCAACGCAAGCGCCTGCATGACTGGGTCTTCGGTCGCAGCCTTGACGATGTCAACACGGCCAGACATAGCCTTGGTCAGGTTGTCAGCACGTTTGACCTTGAACTTGGCTGTGCGGGGGACGTTAAAGGCCTTGAGCCCGGTATCAACGTACTGAATGTCGTACTTGCAGTCACGACCATCTTCACTCTGCTCGACAAGCGAGAGGATTTCGGCGGCAAACCAACCTTCCTCAATGCTGCCACGTTTCCACTTGGTCTCACCCGCCTTGAGACGACGGCACATCACACGCACACCAGCCTTGAGGACGCTTGTCGAGTGATTGTAGTCGTTCTTCTTGGCATCACGGGCTTCGGCATGGAGTTGTAGTGGTTTCATAATGTCCAACTTGGACTTTTCAAAAAATTGGGCGTCAATAGCATACTTGTGCGAGATACTGCGGTGGTTCATGGCTTGGAATGAAAACTCCGAGTCCTTGCCGGAGAGCAACGCACTCTGCATCGGATCTACGCCGTCTTCACCGTAGAGGAACTGGACAACGTTACCATCGCTGTTGCGGACCGTGTGATCATACGCGACTTGGAGATCTTCCATGTGCTTCATCAAACAACGCTGCAAGTAACCCGATCGACTCGTTTTGACGGCTGTATCGACCAAACCTTCACGACCAGCCATACAATGATGGTAATACTCTTGTGGGCGAAGACCTGTCAAGAAACGATCGGTAATATAGCCACCAGCACGTGGGGCCGGATCAAACGGTTCGTACGATGGCAACGAACGACCACTGCACAGGATCGGCACACGACGACCTTCCAAAGCCTGTTGACCAAGACCACACGAGATCTGCGAGTGGTTGACCATCGAGCCTTTGGCACCCGTGAGCACCATGAGTGAGAACGAGTTGGCTGGGAATGGCTTAGATTGACCACTTGGGAGACACGTCTTGATGATATCTGAGTTGGAGCCGTGGACACAGCCCATCATATGAGCATCGAGAGCAGCGGCGTTAGCGGCCGCGTCCGGACCACAGAGCAACACACGCATACGTTCGCGAATTTGCGCGCGCTCTTCTTCGTTCATGCGTCGTTTCTTACCGCCGTTGAGTTCTTCCGACTTGCGCTTGTTCTCGAGCAACTCGGATAGTCCTGCAAATTCGGCATAGGCTTCTTCACCATTGACTTCCGAGTCCTGAACCAACTTACGACGGCGTTTCTCTGCCGGACGATTGAGCGTCAAATCCTCAAGCGCACAAGTGTGACCCGCAAATTGAAGGTAGCACGTAAACAGACGACCCAAGGCCGTAAGCAAGTCGGCCGCGATACGCGCACCATAAATTTCGTACGAGGCGTGAACAAAACCGTTCATCGAAGCACCAAACTGACTCTTATCAAGCACACCTTGGAGCAATTCACCATCACGGAAGATCACAATGTGTTCGCCGTTGAAGTTGCCATAGAGATCACCCTTGATCTTGGCCTTGCTGTTGAGGTTGAGCTGTGGCAAACCCTTTGTCAAGAGCTTGAGCAACGAGGTCACGACCTGCTTCCCCGTCCATCGGACTTGCGGCTTGAGCATTGCAGGCGGGAGAATCTCAATGTGGGCCTTGTCGACACTCATACCCATATCTTCCATGCTAGCCCAAGCATTGTACAGTAGTTGCATGTACATGTCCTTGGTAAGGAACGTATCACGTTGCGTGAGCTTGACACCGGAATCAACGTGATCCTGAATGAGACCACGCAATGGCGAGCCATCGGTTGGCACGAGGTACTGGTAGTCATTGGCTGCAATGTGGTAGGCTTCAGACCGTGCCAGTTCGTTTTGCGGAAAGTGCATATTCATTTCATCACCATCGAAATCGGCATTAAACGTGTTGCAGTTGGCATAGTGCATGCGAATGGTTTGCATCTTGGGGTTTGTGAGAACACGCGTGACGTGGGCCATCATACTTGGCTTATGCAACGTTGGCTGACGGTTCATGAGCACAACATCACCCGTTTGAAGATGACGCCACACACGCTTGACACGGTTCTTGCTTGTACCCTGAGCACTGGCCGAACGCGTTAGAAGGGTCTTGCTCAGTGCTTCACGTTGGTGTGGTGAGCGCTTGCTAAGATCGATCAATCGGCCTGTCTCACTCTCGACAAAGTTGGCACCAGGGTGGACATCGGGGCCGTTGATCACAAGCTGCCGCATCTCTTCGACGTTCCACGGCGTCACTGGCTGTGGGTACGTGAGAGTCTTGGCAAAACGAAGCGGCACACCAATCTGACTCGTACTAATGTACGGATCGGGCGAAATAACTGAACGCGCGGCATAGTTGACACGTTTGCCCATCATGTGCTTACGGAAGAGACCTTCCTTCTTCTCAATGACTTGCTTGATGCCTGGTGGCGCATCACGGACCTTGGTACTGTCGACAAGACCGTTCACGGCCGACTGAAGTTCAGTCCAGAGTGTCAGCTTGCGTGCCAAGTTGATTGACAGTTCGCTGTTCTCGTCCTCGTCATCATCACTCGACTGAGGCTTGCGCTGGTAGTTGTCGGTCTGCACAATGTTCTCCGAGAGCTGCAAAATCTTGCCGAGCGCCGAATTCTGGGCGTGCTCAAACATTTTGTCACCCATAAACACTGGTGGACGGAAGCGTGACGGCGCCACGGGCACGACGTTGAGGAAAAACTTGCGCCAACCTTCAGCCTTGACCCCACGAACACGGCCGGTTGCGACGTTGCGATCGCCGTAGAGCAATTCCATGAGCCCGTCTTCTGTACGCCACATCATCTGCAACTGCGACTGAACTTCCAGTGGCGGCAAGAACTTGCTGCCACTCGCAGAGTCTTCGGCAGTCGTAAACTTGGAGCTACCGTCCACATCGACATCCGAGTCCGAGTCGTCGCCGGAGACGTCATCCTCCTCGCCGGCCGAGAGGTTGCCCTGCATCGTGTCGAGTGCCGAAGAAATCGTGAGGTTCTTCTGACGGTTGACTTTGCGCGAGCGCGCACTGAGTGGCTTGAGAAAGATCTTGGCGTTGGCGTCTTGGCGAATACCAGGCGAGATGGCACCACAGTTTTCACACTTGGCTTTCATGCCCTTGAGGAACTCCGCATGGAGCTTGTTGCGTTGGACCTCAAAGACACGAGGCAACGGAGCAAGCTTGTGGGTTTTGCTGCGGTCCTTGACTGCCGAGAGTGCGAGACGTTCATACTCATCGAGAATCGCTTGCTGACGCTGGAACGTCCGCGTCGGTGGTTCGTCCTCAACGCCATTGCGTTGTTCAAGCAATTCCGACAGCATCGCGGCTTCTTCATAAAACCCATTGTCCAACAACAAAATCTTGACCCGCACGACACGCGAACGTGCTGATGCGGTACGAAATTTGTGGCACGTAAAGCATTTGCGCTTGAGCAAATTGAGCATTTGACTAAAAAGGACCGGGTTGTATACTGGCACTGGGAGTTCAATGTGTCCTAGATGACCAGGACATTCTTTCTGGGTTTGGTGGCATGTTGGACAGAGGACATTGTAGTCGACTGGACCAAGCGCAGGATCGTAGAGACCACCGAGGACAGCATTGTTGAGGGCATCGTACGAAATGCGACTTGTGAGCTGCTTGACCGAGAGGTCGCGAATCTCCTCGTCGCTGTAAAAGCCGAACGCAACCTCACGCACTTCGTAACGCAGAATCGTCTGATCCGTTGCCGACTCCATGATCTCGACGCGTGAGGAAGGCGAATGGACACTAGACCCTGTAGCTCTTCGCGGCCAATGCCCATGGCACCAGTCGATTTTCCACCAATCAAATAGTATCAATATATTATAACCAATCAAAGGCTTCAAGTATGTCGTATTTATAGCGAATCCTATCGGGATCCAAGATAAAGAGAAAGGATTGGATAAAAAAACCAAATGAAGCCATGTAGCAAAAAGAATGATGGTCATATTGGATGTTGAGACACAAACGATGGGATCACTACGACCTTCATGGCGCTACCTCGTACTCACCACAGTCGGCAATGACCACAGGTTGCAGTGGCTTGTCGCCCTTGTCCTTCTCAATGTCTTC
>JAADWU010000602.1:0-10930 GCA_023336255.1 Pythium graminicola | reverse complement strand
TGAAGCGAAGATTTCAAGAATCGTCGGATCTCGCTGGCATCGGGACAGCGACAGTTGTTGGGATTCTCGTCCTCGTCGCTCGAGGGCAACTCCCATGATGTCGTGCTCTCGTAGCCATCCGTCGCTATCTCCTCGCGGCATTGTGGCTTCGGTGAATCGATGGGTGGCTTGTACACCACTGGACAAACGGGGATGATGGATATCGCTCGTTGTTGGTACCCAACAAATGTAGCCACTGCATGGTCCTCACCAACACAAACCTCGTCATATATTTGCTGTAGCCAGTCCCACTGGGTCAGCTCAAGTTTTGACCGCAACCAGTTCGAAAAGCTGTAAAATAGCGAAATATCGTCTTGGTGCGGTTGGTTCCGCTCGCGCATGCAGAGAAGAAGACGATCCGCACACCTCTCGCGTCAGCTTCGCTCTGATTCATCGGGAGGATCGTAATCATGGGATATCCGCCTCGGATCATCGCGCGAATCGTCTCGTCTTCGTGTGGTGTATGCAGAAACTCATCTATGATACGTCGGAGGAACTCGAAGTTCTTTGACTTTAGTCGATGCTCCAAGAACTCACAGAACAGGAGCAACGAGTCATCAAAGGACTTTTCCGTTGCGAGTCGGTGCACATTGTTGGATATGCACTGCTCAGTGACAAGGCGATGGACCATCACTCCACGGCGAAGTTGTCGTGTCCCACGTGAATACGACAGTTGCTCCAACGGGGAGATCCTCTCAACGCTTTTGACTCGATTTTCTGCATTCCGTCTCTGAGATTTTCACAATGACGACGTCAGGATCAGAACAAACGCTTTTACTCTTTCGCAAGTTTCTTGCTCATCGCGTGAAGACTGAACATTTGGATCTACAGTACAAGATCGCCAAAGAATTTCTGGAAGATCCACCGTGTCTTACGAGTGTCGACAAGATGCTGTGCCGCGTTTTCCCAATGATCTCGATTCTACCTACCGAGATTGAAGATGAGTGCCAGTACCATACATGGTCCAGGTGCTTCTTCTGAACCCAGTCGATGTGGTCGGTTTCAAAAAGATCTTGAACACGCTGGGATGATTCGTATCATCTGGAATGAAATGGCTACTGTCATTGACGAAGCGCCGTGGAAACAAATGTTTGATGTTGCTGAGATTGCGTATCCATTTGACAAGGCGAAACATCCACAAGTAGCTCGGCGATTCAAAGCCTTTTGGAGTGAATATGCCCAATGCGTGTGGCAACGTCGCTTTTGGTGTCGAGTTCCTGTTGGGGAACCAGACAACGATCACAGACTGTGGAAGGCCAACGACAGCAGGGCGGTTCGAGTGTTTATCAACGTGGCGATTCTTCCCATCTATGATATCTCTGGTGCCCAATTCTTTGTCAAACTCGATGCTCAACCCAAGCGATTGCATTGGTGGTGGTACCGCGAGCCATTGGTTGATCTCATCAAAATGGCACGTGTCAAAGGTCTGGACTATTGTCTTCGTTATATTCGAACGCAAAAGTACGTGCGACATCCGACTCCACATCCCCAATTTCATTTTGAAACAGCGCATCGTCCAACGTCGAGTGCCAGTATGTGGTCAGCGTTGAAGACTACGACATCAGTACTCAATGCCATCAATTGGCTCAAGGGGATGCCACAACATCAATCCAGTACGACGTCGCTAAAACGACCTCGAACCCCATCGTTCGAAAGCGAAGACGACGAAAGCGAGTGATTGTTATTGATGCGCAAAGCCAGAGCTGTACGATCGTCGATAATTTAGTTTTTGTTCATATGGTTCACTCTTGTCCATGTAAATGCAAAATCCTATCATGCAGATATCTTGATCAAATATCCCACCTGGGGGAGTCAACGAGAACAAGGGACTCAGAACTCGACAGCTCTTTTCGTAATAAACCTAGAGACAACCCACCCACACATTCAGTACTGCTCTGGATCGCACTCGATCCCATCGGTCTCGCCAGGCGGTCCATCCACATTAATGCACACATACACGCCGACAATATAGTCAGCTCCCACGTAATTGTAAGGATTTCGTGACGTGTGGATAACAACACGGAGGTGTCGAATCAAGCCACGATGCTCGCGACGATTCTGCTTGATCAGACGCTGCAAGTCCTCAAATGACCATGATTCCAATCTAGTAGAATTGAGGGTTCGATCCGCAAGTATGGTCAAGTTGAGACGCATGGGCACGAGGTCATCCGTAGACATGTCTTTGAGATGATCACGGAAGTTGAAAAACGCATGCGAGGGACTGTGCTCAGAGCAGAATGAGAATGAATGGCGCAGGTCACTATTCTTCGGAAGTCGCTCGAACAGTTCGACCAACATCCCATCTTCAATTCGTATGTTATCGATCTCAACAGTTCGGATGGTGCGTTTACACACAAGTGCATTGATTCCAATCGATGTCACACACGGGACTTCATAGACCAAAGAAACTTGATTCAGAAATGCACACTGTTCCACCACAAGACACAACAATTTGTCCGTGTATCGTATGATGTGCGCTTCCGTTGCCAATTGATGTTCGAACGCCTTTCAAAATCAGAGATTCAAGATTTGGAACGGATCGAGCAAAGTCAAGAAGGAGCGGTGAAGCATCTTGGGCCCATTGCCAATCATCCACTTCAACATTCACGTATCGAAGCTGAGGGCATGCCATCGTTTCAGTGCGAGTTCCAATGTATCCAGCAAGGTCACTCCCTCTTCAATGGACCAGTGGTGTGCTGTTTTAATTGTAAGCACTTGAAGCCGTAGACACTCATCTGGGATCGCCGAAAGGACGGCCAGCAGGGTCCACCAATGAATGCCGTACAAATCAAGACGTACGAGATGCTTGATCGGTTGGAAAAATTGATACCAATCGGACGATGACGACTCTGAGAATTGTATACTCACTGAGAAACCAAACCCAATGTAAAGTCCACAGATATTTTCACTCTTGGTGATCACCATCAATCTTGAAGTCCTTGGTCGAATGCCTATCGTCCGAATCATGTGGGTCCAACGTTGACATTCCAGTTGATAGAACGCATACCACGACTTGCAAACGCCCAAGAAAGGCACATCACACCAATCCAGACAATTCCGACATTTGAAAACGAAATTGGGGCTATCAAGTTGCGAAACAAGGAACGTAAAGATGTGATCTCGGAGTCCCACCTGTAGCGGTCCCAGTGACTGACGGTCCGCGAGGCTTTGAAGATCGGTCATTGTATGTAGTGGCGAAGTCATCAACAGATGAATGAGAGAATTCGATTCCAAATCGAAGTTGTCGTGTGTCCCACATTTGATCCACAACAGACAGTTGATCCAACGGTGCCATTCGGCCACTAGAAAGGATTTTTACATTGGACAAGCGTCTAGACACTTCACCATGACGACGTCAAGATCCCACCAAACGATCTTGCTCTTTTGCAAATTTCTTGCCCATCGGGTGAAGACAGAACATCTGGATCTTCTATACAAAATCGCAAAAGAGTTTCTGGAAAAACCACCATGTTTTTTCGCAAGTATCAACAAGATGTTGTACCGCATATTCCCAATGATCATTGTACATCCAATTGAGATTGAAGACGAAACGATTCGTGCGAAAGCCGACAAGCTGCTGCAGCGTATGCGTCGAAATGCTAGCGAAGACGATGACGACACCAATGAACTACACGATTTGGCCGTTGCACTCCACGATCGAATGGAGATGCGCAACTGGGATTTGTTGGAGCGGATCTATGGCGAATTCAAGATTGGCCGTGATCATACCCTTCGTGCCTTCTCGTCGTTGCATCCACAAGCGATTGGGATTCTTCCCATTGCGCCAACCGCACAGCATCACTTGGGACTTGAAGTGAGCTTACCGTCAAAGACCAAAGAATTTGTCAAGAACGAAACTTCATGGGAATCAACTGTTCACAACGCTTCCTCCCGCAAACAACGGGTGTCCAAGCCAGTATACAGTCCTCTAAGCCTGATGAGAACCAGCGATGTGAACATGCTCCGCACTGTTGACACTGAACTTGCCAAGATTGAAGCCACAGCGCCATGGGAACGTCTGTTTGATCTCACGACCATTTCGAATCCGTTTGATGAGACAAAACATCCCTCCCTGGCCAAGCGCCTTGTCAAATTTTGGAAATAGTATGCGTGTGCCGTCTGGCGACGTCGCTTTTGGTATCGTCGCTTGCCAGACGAAGAACCATACCAACAACAGCGATCTATGGACCAACGTGCAGTCGAAGCATTCGCGTACCGAGTGGTGACACCGTTGTTTCATACGTTTGGCGCTTCGTTTTTCGTCGATCTCGATGCTCAGCCGACACGACATCATTGGTGGTGGTACCGGGAACCATTGGTGGATCTGGTACTCATGGTCGATACCAAATCTCTCGAGTATTGTCTCGAGTACATTCGAACGCAAGCCTCTAGACGGTTTCCAACGCCCCATCCCACGTGTTCCATACGAAGCCACCGTCGCAATCTCGAAAGTCGTAACATGTGGTGTACGATGGTACGTATGAAACCCATCCATGAAGCCGTCATGCAAGCGACTCGTCAGCGTCGTGAATCCAATCGAAAGCGAAAACAAGCACCCATTGACAACGATGCATAGCACCGATAAAGTGACGTAACAAAACTCCCACAGGGTGATTGTTGCTAAGAGACTTGTTGAGAATCATTCTGCTCTCTTGAGAGAAAGACCTTGACTTGGTCCTTAACCATCATTCATTTGTCTTGTCGCACATAGCGACCATCCTTCAACCGTAATATGATCCTAAGCAGACTCTCCGCACATTTGCAAGTCGCCTCTATCATGGTTTCAAGACCACAGGATATTTTGTTGCTCTTTTGCAAATTTCTTGCCCATCGTGTGAAAACCGACCACTTGGATCTCTTGTACAAAATTGTACCCGAATTTCTAGAAGAACCATCGTGTTTCACAACGGTTGACAAGATGGTCTATCACTTTTCCCCCATGATTGTGATTCTTCCAACGGAGATTGAAGATGAATCGATTCGTGCCAAAACGAATAATCTGTTGCAGCGAATGCGTCGAAAAGCCAGCGAAGACGATGAAGACGACAGCAACGTATTACGAGATCTGGCCGTTGCGCTCCACGATCGCATTGAAATGCGTAATTGGGATTTGCTAGAGCGTATCTACACCGAATTTAAAATCGGTAGTGATCGTACACTCTGTGCCTTCTCGTCGTTACAACCACTAGCCATTGCGATCCTTCCCGTTCCTCCATTGACTCCAAATCCTTCGACACGTGAACGAAAGACGACTTCTATCGTCCAGATACAATGAGATACAATGGAACCTCCCGTTCTACAAAAGCGATCTTCCTCGAAACAAAGCACGTCCAAACCATTGTATCAGTCACGACACATCATGACCACCGACAATGTCGAAAAACTACGTATTGTCGATGCCGAACTTGCCCAGATTGAAGCGACGACACCCTGGTCACGTATTTTTGATCTTGAGAACATTTCGTATCCCTTTGATGCTACCAAACATCGTGTCCTTGCCAAGCAATTTACAAAATTTTGGAAACGACAAGCCCGTGCGAACTGGCAAAGTCATTTTTGGTATCGTCGACAACGTGATGAAGCCCAATTCAAACGACTGAGTGACGAAGATAAACGAGCCGTCGAATCGTTTGCCAAGCAAGTCGTAATGCCATTGTTTCGTACGTTTGGTGGGGCGTTTTTTGTGGATCTGGATGCCCAACCGACACGACATCATTGGTGGTGGTACCGTGAACCCGTCGTGGATCTCTTCATGATGACAAATGTCAATGGTCTTGAGTCTGTCTTCGATACATGCAAACACAAGCCTCACGACGCAATCCCACGCCACAACCGAAATTTTCGGCACGAAATTATTGTCACAATCTTGAAAGTTGTAGTATGTGGTGTAACGATGAAGTACATGAAACCCATTCACGACGCCGTCGTAAACGAGATTCGTCGTCGTCTGGAATTGTGTCGGAAACGAAAGCGAACACAGTCATTCGATCACGAGGAAGGCGATGAGGATGAGGAGTAGCATGGATGAAGTAGGTGGCGTTGGCGTAGCAGGCATAATGGGAATCGATACAATGAGGAAAGCCGCTTGTTGAGGATTGGTTGTGTCATTGGCATGGATTGAAATCGACTACGCATTGGACCATCATTCGGTCTCGTCGTGGTCGTGGCGCACACGACTACCACGGCTCAACCGTAGCATGCTCACAACGGCACTCATCTAGAAGTCGGAAGTCTCCACCATGATGCAAATGCTTCAACTCTTCTGTAAGTTTCTTGCACTTCGCGTGAAGACGGAACACTTGGATTTTCTCTCCACCATTGTCAAAGAGTTTTTGGAACAGCCACCATGTTTCACAACGGTCGACACGATGCTCTACCGTGTGTTTCCAATGATCGTGATTCTTCCGACTGAGATTGAAGACGAATCGATTCGTGCGAAAGCCGACAAGCTCTTGCAGCATATGGGCGGAGAGGATAGTGACGACGATGACGACACCAATGAACTACACGATTTGGCCGTGCGCAATTGGGATTTGTTGGAGCGTATCTATGCTGAATTCAAGATTGGCATTGATCGTACCCTTCGTGCCTTCTCGTCATTGCAACCACAAGCAATTGTGATTCTTCCCATTGCACCATTGACCCAAAGCCATGCGACACTGGGTATGAGTATGCCATTAACGGGTACTTTGGTCGTGAAAGATGAAACTTCTTCTGTTTCTTCCACCCGTAAACGTGCGAAAGTGTCATCCAAAAAGCATCAAAACCTTTTATCGATACCATCACGGTATGAATTCCGATCAAAAAGAATTGGTGCGTGTGATCAGCACGGAAGTGACCAAGATTGAAGCAACGGCGCCATGGGCTCGTATCTTTGATCTTGTCAATGTATCGTATCCGTTTGATGCCCAACGATATCCCGATCTTGCTCAACAATTTTGATCGTTTTGGAAACGTTTTGCGCGTGCAGTGTGGCAACGTAACTTTATGTGTCGATCGCTCCCAGGAGAAATGGATCCAAGACCGTTTCAAATGAATGAAGGTTGTCGAGCTGCCGATGCGTTTGCCGACACAGTGATGATGCCAGTGATGATGCCATTGTTTCATACGTTTGGCGCTCGTTATTTTGTCGAGTTGGATCACCAGCCAACCCAACATCATTGGTGGTGGTATCGAGAACCTTTGGTGGATTTGGTGAAAATGCCCAGTACGAATGGGATTGATTATTGTCTTCGGTACATGCGAACACAAGCCTCTCGACGATTTCCAAATCTCCACCACAGTTTCAAGTCCGGGTCAATGGCCATGATCTGCAAAGTCGTAGTATATGGTGTACGATGAAGTACATGAAGTGTGTCCACGATGCAGTCGTGGCCTTGGCACAACGACGAATCAACGCCAAAGGTAGCTTATCGCAAAAACATCCCCGGTCGAAAGTGGTTTTGAGCGAAGAAGACGAGAGTGACGATGATTAAGGGAGTTGATTGTGCGTAGGAATATGAATGCGTAGGAAAGACGGATAACTCGTTGAGACGACTGATACTGCCACTCTGTTTACTCGTCGTCGCTGTCGTCCACACCATGGTTCAATGCTTTGGCTCTTGCCAATTTCTTGAGCGATGTTGCGATGGAGTTTGTCTCCACCTTCAAGGACCACATACTGGCCGAAACGAAGATTCGATCCGAACGAGTAGGGACAGAGAACCGAACCGGTAGTGTTGGGATGCGTTTGGTCGCTTGTGTTTGGATATACACAAGGCATCGGTCGATCCCAACCGTAGCGGCCATGCGACCCAGTTCCACGAGAGATTCACGATACCACCACCAGTACGCTCGGGAACGCTGGGCATCCAATCTCACAAAGAATTCAGCACCAAATGCTTCATACACGGGAACAATAACATTCTTGACAAAGATTCGCGTCGCATTTTGTTGTCGAAGAGTGCGATCCGAATACTCGGACCCTGGAACGTTCGTACAATCGGCAAATGGACGCCAAAACCAACGTTCCCACACTGCGCGTGCATGCTTTTTCCAAAACTTCGTGAGGGCCTTGGCAAGCGCAGGGTGGGAACGCGCATTGAACGGATACACAATTGTGGAGACATCAAAAATGCGTTTCCACGGGGCTGTACGCTCGATCTCTTCTACGGCTTCGCGGATACGTTTGGTCCTGTCACCTTCTTGGGGTGAGATCGTACTCGCATCGGACACTGCTCCATCTGAATCATATGATGACACTTCCACCTCGGTTTCCCGTTTGATAACTTTCTTATCGTCCTCGTAGACGCAGGGCGCAAGCGGCGCAATCGGAAGAATGGTGATCGCTCCGAAACCACACTGGACGAAACCACACTGGACAAAACCTTCGACGGCGGATTCCATACCACGACAAAACTCGCTGTATATGGTCAGTAGGACCTGCCAACTCGTGAGCTGGAGTTGGGTACGTAGCGTAACGTAGAGATTCTGCATCGCGCCGCCGTCGACTGCAGCGACACGTCCACGGAAGATACGTTGGAGTAGCTTTTGGGCGTATGCCAACGCTTTCGGATTCTTGTTTGCAACGGGCAGAATGGAAATTGTCGGATATCCGACCGCCAATAACGTCGTGATGGTCTCGAATCTTGGAGGCTTGGCATGGACGTCACGGATGATCTGTTGCAAGAACTCGAGGTTCTCTGTGTGCAGTCGATGCACGAGAAAATCACAGAACAAGAGCAACCCATCCGCCGGAGTACTCATTTCACACCGCCGTTGATCGAGTGAGATAACTGAAATCGACTTGTGATCGTTTTGGTAGGAGTTGACTTTCCGAACAATCGCATCGTCTGAAACAATCACCGTTTGCTCCGTTCCCACACATCGAAAGGATCCATTGTTCGTGTTGACCACCCAGACGCATCAAAGACACCACCACACTTCGAGCGTGTACCATCTTCGTCCTGATCTGCATAATCTCCATCAATTCGACTCGCGCTTACGTTGATCAATAAATCAAGACCCGCGATCGTATGAATGCTCTTGCCATTCATTTTGTCCTGAAGAACTTCTACACGAATATACGAGAGCCATGGTGCATATTTTTGCTGAATCGATTCGACAAGCTTCTTCACTTTGTCTCGTGATTCCAGGTATTGACTGTCACTCATGTCCTCAGCACCGTATCCATTTACGTGGAATTCGACTGTTGTGGTGGCAATGCGCGCTTGATTCAAATGACTCAAGAATGCCAAGATCGATGCATGTGCGATGTTCGCCGTATCGATCTCGATAAATCGCTTGGGAGAATGGGGAGTCAGCATCCCCTCAAACACTTTGATCAGCGTATCCTCTTCCAGCTGGACCATTCCAATGCGTAAATACTTCAATACTCCCGACGTAGTCAGCGTTGTGATGGCATCATCAGAAATAAAAGTCGGGCGGACAAAAGCGCGAGAATCCACGTACGTAAACGCCTCGATTGCTGGACAATGACGAGAAACATGATGCACCAGTTCATCGTGATTCGTGGACGAGATCAAATTGTTTTCTGGTGATCGTTTGAGAAGCATCTCAAAGCATCGGAGTCTTGGGGTGTTGGTCACCATCGCGAGAATGGGCGAGAGATCCGACACATCGTTCCACCAGGTGTCGTGTGTCATGTCAAACGACAATGCCTCGAGCTGTGGTCGTCACGTCGATGAGAATATAGTCGTATGGTCCTTGGTGAATGGTGCCAGTTCCCAACGGAATGCACGGAGTTGCGAGCACGTCCGACAAAACGCAGACCATACATCGATGGAAATCGATGGGATGAACTGGGGTTGGACATACGAGACGGGATTAGCTGATCGATACCGATACAAGAACTCGAGGTTGGGGCAATAGGCGGTGATGTTTGTGAGCAGCGATGTGTAGTCAGCTTCTCCCGTGATCCAAGAAGGAATTGTGAGTAAACGAAGACCACCATTTGTCCGGTACCACGTTCGTAGACCTTCTACGAGTGCTTTATTTGTATGCTGGATCTCCTCAATCGACAATTCATTGAACCAAGTCTTACCCATCCACAGTAAGAGCTCTTTGATGGATGGACAGCACGTGGTTGCTGCTTCTAACACCAATGAGATACGTGGGATACCGACGCGAGTGAGATCGAGACGAATGACATGAGCAAAATGACTGAACAAACGTTGATATGCATCATGCATACCATTGAAACCCTCGTGCAAGTGCAAACTCATGGGATCTGTCTTTTATCAATCGTATCAACACGTCTCGCCTTCATATCTTCACCAACACATGTCAAGTATGATTGTGAATGACTGAAGCTTTGGTGGAAAGAGGAGATCTGTATTGACCGAGGGCTTCGACTATCTTGTCCTCACCGTTTGCTCCGTTCCCACACATTAAAATGATCCGTTTCCCGACTTGACCAGTCGTCTGCAGTGAACACACCACCTCGTTTTGACAACGTTTGGTCGTCGTCTTCATAGTCCGCGAAATTTAATTTGATGAGACTTGGGCTCACGTTGATCAGCAAATCGAGCCCGGTGATTATCTCCAAAAGGTTTCCATTAACGGTGCGTTGCATCACATCAACGTGGATGTAGAAGAGCCATGCTGCATAGCGATCCTGAATCGACTTGAATCATCTTGACGTCTTCTCGAGATTCTATACACTGCGTCAGTGGGAAATCGTCCGTCACAGATTCGTCAAAATATCCAGTCACGTGAAATTCCAGTGTCGAAGTATCTCAAAGAATCGGAGTCTCGGGGTGTTGGTCACCATTGTCAGAATGGGCGAGAGATCCGACACATCGTTCCACCACGTAGCTTCGATCGTCTCAAACGTCAAGGCCTCGAGTTGCAGTCGTGGGGATGACGAGAAAGCAGCCGTGTGGGTCTTGGT
>JAADWU010000601.1:0-10937 GCA_023336255.1 Pythium graminicola | reverse complement strand
CCTGTCTCATGTTCTTGGGGCGAGAAACACATATCTCGAGATTCCCACGCAAGTCACGATTGAATCCCAGTGATCGACGTACGCACGAATCCCTTTAAGCTGCACATGATGAGCTCCATACACTGTCCAACACGGCAAAACAGTCAAATCTCTATGGCGCCACTTAAATCAAATCGCCATCAACATGAGAGAGGCGAATGGCCTGACTGCGTCCACCATTCTCTATATCATTTATGATCCAAGTATTTATTCTCACCGGTCATTGAATATATAAATACCTCTTTCTATATCTATTTACCTCTTAGTCATTCATTTTCAAAGGTTTTTCGATTGGGAGGAGATGAACCCATCGAAGTTCAGCAAGTGTATCCACTAAAGTACAGAGTGATGGTCTGATTGAATCTTCAACAACTTCGAAAGGGGCCGTGCCTTCCGTTGGGTGGTTCTTTCGCACCGCCATTTTCTTCCAAACCACGCACAACTAACATGGCGTCGTGGTTACAAAGTAAGAATCGCAAGCTCTTGGCGGCTGTGGTTGCAGGCCAAACGACGGACGTCGAGAAGCTCCTTGCCAATGGTGCCAAGATTGAATATGTGGACCCCAATGGTGCCACGCCATTGCTCCTTGCAGCGTGGCACGGACACGTGGACGTCGTTGATAAACTAATACGTGCGGGCGCCAATGTCCATCATGAAAATGGCCGCAAATGTACACCATTGGTGCTCGCAGCATGGCGTGGGTATGGACGGATTGTGGCAGCGCTCTTGGCTGCTGGTTCCCGCGTGGACCATCTCAATAGCTTTTCTGAGACAGCATTGATGCTTGCTGCTGGACGTGGACGAATTCAAGTGGTCAAGATGTTGATTGAGAGTGGTGCCAATCGCACGCTTATCAACAAGGACGGTCACACGGCGCTTCAGTGTGCTGAGAAGAGCAAACAAATCGAGGTTGTGGAGTTTCTCCAATCCCTCGACACGCCACCACCAGTACCAGAGCCAGAGCCAACGCCTCCGCCTGAACCGATTCCAGCACAGACACCTGCATCGATCCACCCACTCCCAGTGGTGTCTGTCCCTGTCGTAGAAGATGCGGTTCCCAATATTGAACCAACGCCACCTCCAGCCGAGCAAGAAGAAGATCCCCTAACGCTGGCTTTGTTTGAGGCCGTTGAGGGTGGCAGTGCTGAGATTGTGCAGCAACTTGGTGTCGAATACGTCAACGCACGTGGTCCGCGCGGCCGCACGCCCGTGCATCGCGCTGTGGAATTGGGTCGACTCGACATTTTACGCGTGTTGATTGATAAAGGTGCGAGTGTCACAAGCCACGATGATATAGGTGCGACGCCACTTCACCTCGCCTGTAGTTGTGGCCAAGCATATGCCGCCTCGTTTCTCGTCATGAGCGGTGCGAATTTGCGCGCAGTCGACAACGACGGTCTCACTCCCATCGAGATTGCTGCGGCCAAGGGCCATGCCGACATTGTCACGGAAATGAGTCGACGTGGTGTCGATCTCACGATTGTCTCACCAAGTGGTCGAACCCTTTTGCATCACGCTGTCATTGGAAACAGCGCGGCGATGGTTGAGTTCCTCTTAAATCAAGGCGTCGTCGATATCAATGCCATCGATGCCGTTGGTTGGTCAGCTCTCCATTGTGCAGTGCGATCGGGTAATGAGCCTGTGGTGGCTTTGCTCCTTGAACATGGAGCGGATCCCAATCTCCGAACCACGGACGGTCCCTTTGATCCGAGTGCGTCGTCGGGAGCAAGGATCATGCGAGGCTCTGAATCGGCCTTGCATGCAGCCGTACGTCTTGGTCGTGTCGACATTGTTTCGCTGTTGCTCGCTTGTGAGCGTACGCACGTAAATGCTCGCAGTGCCCAAGGTGAGACACCGCTCATGTTGGCAGCGTCATTGGGACGCAGTGAGATTGTCGCAGTGATTGTGCAGCACAATAGTCAAGCGTACAACGAACGCTGTGTGGCGCTGGCGAACGACAGTGAAGTGACACCTACGATGGATCAACTAAGTGATCTAGTTGTGTTGATTACCTCAGTCTACGACTTGCGGTGGATCCTGACACTCTCATCCATGTGTGACGATGTCACGACCGAAGACATGACCAGTCTGCTCAAGTTGGCCATGAGTCATGTCATTGTGAACAAGCTTGTGTTTGACGACGATGCCTGTGTGTTTTTCAAAATGACACTCAAGCACTGTGAGAAAGAAGGACTTCTCCAACTCGCGGATATTCTCTTACTTGATCGTCAAGCAGAAAAAGTCAATACTGAGAGTGCCGAGTGGGCCATGGCATTGAAGAAACAAGTGGCTGCCAACACATGGCGACTGGATGCCCATGACATTTGCCTTCGTTCGGTTGTGGATGGTGTCAAGGAAGTTCATGAGATGGTTGTGAAGAACCGATCCATTGTTGTATCAGTATCAAACCGCGTTGACAATCTTCAGAGCCAAGTGGACCAAGGCAAACAAATGCTCTCGCAACTCGCTTCTTATGCTGATCGGGTGTCATTGCAACTGGATAGCTTTGAACGACGACTGTGTCAGAGCGAAGATAATATCGTCAAGGTCGCACATCATCTTCAAACATTCCGCGACGCGTACTTGAGTCAAATCGAGCAAGAACGACGAAACAAGAAGATCAAGAAGGTGTGTGGCGCTGTTGCATGTGTTGCTGGCTTTGTGTTTGCGCCCGTCCTCAAGGAAATTGCCGAAGCTGTCGTGGATTTGGCCAATCCGATTGATATCGTTAAGTACATTTACAACGAAGAAGACATCGCAAGTTTTGTGGCCGAAAAGACAAGTTCTATCCTTCCTGAGGTCATTCGAGATCAGCTGGAGAAATATGCGATCTCTCCAGTGGAGTTTGAGACATTGCTGCGAGAAGAGATTGCGTTGCAGCATCCAGAGATTATCGAGGAATGTGCGCAGCGTGGAATGCCTGTGATTGTGGACGGTGGAAAGTCGGAAGTCGCTCGTGCACATATGCCACTTTTGGATACCGAAGAAAGTGCTCTATCGCATGTCATCATGGACTTGCGAATGGCGTTGGGTGAAATTACCTCTGAAGATGCTGCCCGACGGAATTCCCAAGCTCCACTGACACCTGATGATTTGTCGGGACGATCCAGTCGTCCACGAAGTATCTACACCCGATCCCCCAGTGTACGAGCCATGCCAATCCCGACGGCTCCCGACAGCTTGGATCTCCGACAAACGCAGCGACCACCGCTGCCGCGAACAGATGAACGAATGCCACCACTTCGTCTCACATTGAGCTACACTCGATCACCCAGCACACGATCGCTGACTTCCTCACTTGGACCAGAAGATTACAATCAACAAGGTGAACGCTACAGTTTCGAATCGACGTCGACGTCGATCGCGGACAGTAGCTCCTTTAGCACGATTCATGGCACAGGGGATGTCATCCTCATGTCCGATCCCAACGCCTTTCCGTATCATGCAGCCATCCAAACCTGTCAAGGTGATCTCTTGACATTCCAAGATCTCATCAAGAAGATTGACAACCACGTTGATTCCACTGCACGTATGGAAATGCTCATGGTCGTCTCAGCGACGACACGTGAAGCTTTGTCCGCGGCGCAATACGCATATCTACTGGGCTATCGTGCCGTTGGCGATGCTGTCGGTGCCCGTATGACCAATCCTCCAGAATTTGATGAAGTCCCCGCGAAATCCATTCTCCTCGAAGAAGATATGGATGATTTTCCGTACGTCCTAGCCGTGGCCGAGTCAAATGGTGATGTTGAAGAGTGTGAAGACTGTATGGATGCATTGGATGAAGATGATCACGCCATTGACGAACAAATTCAAGCTGTGGTGGTTCGTGAGACGTCGTACAATGTCTCCTGGACCGTCTACGAATACGCCTGTCACATGGGCTACTTGGATATTGTCAAGTTTTTGTTCAAAGAAGTATGCAGATCCGTACCTGCCAAGACACGAATTCATGCAATCAAACAAGCACGAGAACTGGCACGGGCCATGAGTGAATATACATCCAATTAGTGTGAGTATAAGAGTATTGTGGATATATCAGGTTGAAGTTCAGATGTATATATAGTATGGGTCACCTTAATTTCTGAAGTACAAGTCTCATGTAGCATGGTGACACTATTCAAAGTCATTCAACCCATTTCTCCTCTATCCATGATGGCCGACGACGTGCACGCGGTTCTGCTCACGGCGGCGCTAGATGGGGACCTTCAGCTTGTCACCATGGCACTTGGAGCTGGTGCGTTGATTGATCATCCTTCCGAGAGAGGGAATACAGCTTTGAGTCATCCACAATCGAGAATCATCTCCCTATTGTCGAGCAGCTCCTTCTGGCCGGAGCGACTGTGGACCCTGTCAACCACGACGGTGCCACGCCATTGACCATCGCAGCACAACTCGGTCATGTCGCCATCGTCCAAACGCTTGTTGCAGCGGGTGCTAATGTGAATCATGCGGCATTGAACGGTGATACGCCCTTGATTCTGGCGGCGATGCATGATCATAGCTCTATCGTTGAGATCTTGCTGGCGGCTGGTGCGGCAATCAATTTGGCAGATAATGAAGGATTTACACCCTTGAGAAGTGCGACAAGCGCAGGAAACTCGATCATCGTCAAGCAGTTGCTAGCAGCGGGTGCCAACGTCAACTGTCTCACTCGATGTGAGAACGTGTCCCCTCTTAGCTATGCTACTGACAAAGGCTTTGTGGCCATCGTTGCAATGCTGCTTGCGGCCGGGGCAACAATCGACCACGCGACCGAGACTGGCAATACAGCATTACATCTTGCTGCTGGGAAGCGTCATACGGCCATTGTCGAGATGCTTTTGGTGGCCGGTGCTCATGTCAATTCTGTGAACCACGATAGCGTCACACCTCTCAATTATGCTGCTCAATTTGGCCACACGGCGAACGTCAAAGCGTTGCTCGCATTTGGTGCCGATCTCAATATGGCCGATAACAAGGGCTTGACGTCATTGATGGTTGCGGTTCAAGGAGGACATACGCTGATCGTCGAAATGCTGCTCACTGCTGGTGCCAACGTGGACCACGCGGCTATGGACCGAAACTCTCAGCTGAACCGAGCTGTTCAACAGAAACAGACGACGTTGATCGACATGCTCCTTGCATTCGGAGCGAATACCAATTGTGCAAACAATATTGATGATACGCCTTTGATCTTTGCGGCTTTATGGGGTAAGCTAGTGTTGTCAAGAAGGTACTTGCGCACGGTGCCGATCCGAATCATATGAACAACTCTAGATGTACTCCATTATCGTACGCCGCCCAACATGGATATGGTGAGATTGTCGAGATACTCCTTGCGGCTGGTGCGCATGTGAACACAGTTGACAGTCGAAGTATGACGCCATTACTCCAAGCTGTTTCAACTGGCCATACTGCTATTGTCCAAATACTTCTTTCCGCTGGTGCTGATGTCCACTGGGTGTGCCTCAACAACCTCACAGCGTTGCATTGTGCATCGGAATTTGGGTACAATGATGTGGTGGAAGCACTTGTGGTCGCTGGGGCAAACGTTGACCATAGGGGCCGAAATGGAATGACACCGCTTCAACAGGCAGCTTCAAATGGTCACTTGTCTACCATCCAGCTACTGATTGCTGCAGGCGCCAACATCGATCTCGTTGATTCAAGGGGTGATCCCGCTCTCATTTGTGCTGCGCGTCGAGGATACAAGGACGTAGTCGTAGTCCTTCTCCAAGAAGGTGCCGATCCATTTATGTGCGACCAGAGAGGATCCACCGCATTGATGATTCTTGAAAAAATTGGATGCACCATCGACAACATCCATGTTTGATGATTTTCCACAGAGTGCTTGATTATCTGTGGGTGAATAATTCGTGCCTTATTCGAAACGTGAACCCAATTGTCAGTGGAAGTCCTGGTCATTATCTCCTTTAGGGTACGGCCTTATGTACGAGTACCTCACGCCTTGATGAAATTGATTTTCTGGTCTCATAAGTAACTTTGCAAATCATGTAGGATGGTCGGGAAATCGGAGAGGACTAACTCACCTCTTGGATCCTCCACGAAGGGATTCGCACCAGCTTTAAGAAGGACGCGTACAACATCTTCGCTCCTAAATGCGGCATACCCCAGCAGAGAGTAAACATCGTCTTGTATTAGGTCGACCATCGCGCCAGCGGCAAGGAGCAGCTCAATCACCATCACATGACCATTGCACGTAGCCAGTCGTAGCGGTGTTTGCCTATGCTTGGTGGCTTGATTCGGGTTCGCGCCACCATTGAGAAGCATTTCCACCAGCGTGATACTCCCCACTTCGGCAGCATAATGCAATGGGGTCATTCCATTCTCATTTGCCAAGTCGCTCTCCACACCTGCCCTCAGTAACAGCTCCACCACAGCAATATGTCCTTCTTGAACGGCATTGTTGACCGGTGTGCAGTGGTAACGATCAGGAATATTGGCATCCGCACCAGCAGCCAACAGCTTGGCCACCATCGCCGTCCACCCTCTCCAAGCAGCGAGGTTAACGGATGTATCCCCCACCTCCGTGGTATGGTCAATGTTTGCACCGGCCGCAAGCAAGAGATCCACAATCGCGATGTGGTTGTCCAATGCAGCACGTATCAATGGTGTGAATCCGTCCTTGTTGACCACATCAACTATCGCACCAGCCGAAAGCAGTCTCTCAACTACACGCGCTTGCCCAGTCCGCGCGGCAAGGGAAAGCGACGCGTCTCCGTTCGTGGTTGTCTGATCAATTGATGTACCTGCAGCCAAGAGCTTGTCCACTACGATAGTGTGACCTTCTTGTGCAGCATAATGTAATGGGGTTACTCCGTCGTGATTGGCTATATTCACGTGTGCACCACCCTTAAGAAGCTTCTCGACAACATCAACATGGGCTTTCCAGCTCGCGAGGCTTAATGGTGTCTCTCCTTGCGTGGTGACATGCTCCACGGTCGCACCAGCATCCAATAACTTGGCAACGATCGCACTATGTCCACGTAACGCGACGCTATGGAGCGGTGTGAAGGCTTCAGTATCGGCGAAATCGACATCCGCGCCGTTCCGCAGCAGAATATCGACAACCTCTGGGTGGTTATTCTGTGCGGCGTAATGCAATGGTGTTGCACCATCATTGTCGGCATCATTGACGTTCGCATCGGCTCTCATGAGCGTCTCGACGGTTGTCACGTACCCATCTTCCGCTGCAAATATCAATGGTGTAAATCCTTCCACAGTCGCACAATTGACGTTGGCGCCGGCATTAAGGGCATTGGTGACGCCCATGACGTGACCTACGCGGGCCGCATCCAATAAAGTGGCGTCAATCGGTCGGAGCATTACTATGTAGTTAGTATTGAAGATGCTGCTTTTGTTGTGTTTCGGGTCCTCATCCACTACGTCGGCTTGTGATTGGTCCAAAAGAGCTGAACCCAAACCAACTCCCTCGTTGCATGGATGACGGTCTCCTCTCCATCTGAGTTCTATCACGACGGTCTCACTTGTCAATTGCGTCATAATGACCACACCATTTACGAAGAAAGAAAAGAAAATACTGCAAGCTGCTGGCGATGGAGATCTTGGATTGGTTGGTTCGCTGCTCAAGCAAACCACACGAGTCGTCGACACTGTGCTGATCATCGCAGCGGCCCATGGGCATCTCGCCATTGTCAACAAGTTGCTTGCGTCAGGCGCCAAGCCTCTGGGAATCGATGCTGACGGTAACACTGCATTGATCAAAGCGTCACAGAGCGGCCACGAAGCCATCGTTACCACGTTGCTATCAGCGGGGGCAGATGTCAATCGCATTAGCGTCACGGGGGAATCGGCACTGACGCTCGCGTCAACCGACGGTCATGATGGGATCGTGGAGTTGCTGTTGATGGCAGGCGCACAGGTCAACCATACAAATAAGCGAGGAACAAGTGCACTCATGGGGGCGGCGATGTACGGCCACACACGAGTCGTCGAAAAATTGTTGATGGCCGGTGCGAATCCTAATGCTATGAATGTGGAAAAAACGACGGCACTGCTCACCGCCGCTTCGAACGGCTTTGCGGAGATTGTCACGATGCTTCTTTCCCACGGCGCGAATATCCAATGTACAAATGAAACAGGAGAGACACCACTGCTCGAAGCGGCTGCCTACGGCCACACACAAGTCGTGGAACATCTCTTGGCGGCAGGCGCCGATATCAACGCGGTGAACAACAAGAACGAAACTGCACTCATATTGGCCGCTGGACGAGGACACGAAGCGACGTGCCACGCTCTGCTGCGCAGTCGAGCCAATCAAGATATTCAAAGTCAAGCGGGTGACACTGCTGTCCAACGCGCCATGAAAAATGGCCATCTCCAGGTCGTTGCTTTGCTCCAAGATTATCCAGGTATTGGGTTGTATGTGGACTCTCCTGAAACAGTGTTCCAGGCAGTGCAAGGCGAAAACGAAGACGTGATCCGAGGTCTCTATGGCCAATGGCTCGATGTACGTGGGCCACACAACCGAACACCAATGCATCTCGCTGCTGAACTCGGTCGATTGAGCATACTCCAACTTCTTATCGAGCGAAACGCGAGTATTTCGAATTGTGATGATGCCGGTGCAACACCGCTTCACGTGGCCTGTGCGTTTGGCCAACTATCTGTTGTGTCGTTGCTCTTGATGCGTGGAGCAGACTGGCAAGTGGTCGATAGGAATGGCCTCACGCCGCTCGAAGTTGCCACGATGAACGGTCACGTTGAAATTGTATCGGAACTCGCACGCCAAGGCGTGGACGTAACAATCGTATCGCATTCCGGTCACACACTTCTCCATCACGCGACACAGAGTGGCAATTCCAAGTTGGTTATGTTTCTTCTGGGAGAAAATCGGATTGATGTCAACGCTGTGGATACCCATGGCTGGACTGCTTTGCATTATGCGGTGCAACGAGGCGATGCGTTTATAGTTGCGACATTGCTGCAGCATGGCGCCGATGTGAATCGAGTGACTAGATCAAGCAGCGAATCTGTCGACGTGCTAAGGCCATCTGAGGTTGCGCTCCATGGCGCCATCCGGCGTGAGGACAGTACTGTTGCTCTGACACTGCTTCGTTGTGAGGGAATCGACGTGAATATTCGCAACTCGGAAGGCCAAACACCGTTAATGCTCGCGGTTTCAATGGGACGACCTCAAATTGTGAGCGAAATCATCAAATTAAATTCTCACGCATTCAACGAGCGATGTATTGCCTTGACCAACACCAACACAACAAGCCCAAGCATGGAAGACGTGAATGAGCTTGTGGTACTCATGACTTCAGTCTTCGACTTGCGATGGATTCTGACGCTTCTCTCGTTGTGTGATACCACGACCACGAGCGAACAACGAGCGCAACTTCTCAAGCAGGCGCTGAACCATATTATTGCTTGCAAACTTGTCTTTGACGACGATGCCTGTGTACGTTTCAAGCTGATACTCGAGTATTGTGAAGCTCAGGGTTTATTACAGAGAAATGATAATCTTCTGTTTGACCGTCAAGCCGAAAAAGTCAACACTGAGAGTGCACAATGGGTATCGGGACTCAAGAATCAAATCACAGCGAATGTCTGGCGACTTGAGGCTCATGAGCAATGTCTTCGTCGTGTCGTCGATGGTGTCCAAGAAGTGTATGCATTGGCCACGAAGAACCACGCTGCGATTGTAGGAATCACGCATCATTTACAGACTCTTCAAGCCCAAGTCAACGCGACCAGGAACCTACTTGCTCAGCTTTCATTGTATTCGAACGATTTGGGTGCCCAGCTCACTCAATGTCAGTTGCGTTTGCAGCAGAGTGAAACAAATATTGCCATTGTTGCTCGTGATTTGTATTGTTTTCGTGAACGATATGAAAACCAACTCGAACGTGAAGCCCGTACCAAAAAGATCAAGATGATTTGTGGTATTGTGGCTGGTGTGGCTGGATTGGTACTTGCGCCAGTTTTTTCCGAGATTGCTGGGGCGATTATGGACTTTGCAAATCCCATTGAGATTGTCAATCACGTGTATGGAGAACCGGATGTTGCACTCTTCTTGGCCCAACAATCATCAATCGTTCTTCCTGCGATGATTGAGTCTCTATTGGAAAGGAATTCGATTCGAGTGAGTGAGTTTGAGACTTTGTTGCGCGATGAAATTGCCTCTACGCATCCCGAGATTGTCCAACAATGTGAAATGCGTGGATTTGGGTACGTTCCCTACGGTGTTACAATCGATAGTGCTCAGGAACAGAGAGCAGTGCTTGAAGCGGAAGAAAGGGTACTTGTCCAAGTCACGAGTGAGTTGCAGATGCTACTAGGCCAACAACAGGCGTCTCAGCCGCCACCGCTTGGCAAGGCGGTTCCAGAATTTCGCGCGTTGGCCTTAGCCGTGAACGAAGAACATCGGGCAGAGTCTACTTTGTCGACCAAACTGGCGAGTATGTCGATTCCAAGTGCACCGGAGTTTGATACGATGCCTCCTCCCGCACGTCAAGTCACCATCACGTCACCATCAGATTCTCAACTCGCTGCACAGGCGAGTAAATCTGACTCGGTACTACTCGTGGACGATCCGAGGAGCTACCCGTATCATGCTGCTATACTCTCTAGCGACGGCAATGTCGCATTCTTCCAAGAAATCCTGTCGACTATCACCGCAGGGTCTTTCGATCCTCATAGATCCGCTCAAGTGCAACTCGTGGTGACCGACGCTACTAACGAGACGATCTGTGCTGCTGAGTACGCATATCTCCTTGGTTACAGCGCGCTTGGAGACGCAATCGTTGCACGAATGGCAACTCACACACTGTCTCCTCTGCCCCCCGCCGTATCCATCAAGTTGGAGGACACGACCACTCGATTCCCGTACATCCTTGCAGTCGTTGAGTGCCAAGGCAATGTCGAAGAAT
>JAADWU010000600.1:0-10939 GCA_023336255.1 Pythium graminicola | reverse complement strand
GGTCTTTTAATCCTGACGGCGTCTCTTCGTGGGGTGACCATCCACTCAGAACGTAGGCATACGTGGTAATTTACGCAACGGAGCGGACAGTTTTGCATCGCTTTCCTCTGTTGTCCTCGAGAGGTTCTGTCCCGAGGGTGTGGAAGTATTGTGATGACACCAGTGGTAATATTGCAATGGAATATTCACGTATGAGCTCCATCAGTGTGTATAACGGTTGAATCATCAACAGACGAGCCTCGTTAGGAGGAATTCTGGAACACAATCGCGTTGCACTATATAAAATCGATGCTCGGTGGGTGAAAGAAAATTACATTACGAAAATCAAAAGCCTTCACAGTTCTCAAAAAAGCCACTTGCCCTATTGCTGTAAACGTGATGGCCACTGCGCTCCGACACTTGCGCATTGCGGACTTATTGAGGTGATTTTGGACGACATGAATGTAATCTACTGATTTACCATCTTTCCTCTAGTTCCCTCGAATGAGTGCCCCAGTCACTATTCCTACCGACCCCTTCGCTTGGTCATTTTGCAAGAGCCACCATGTCCAAGCGTAAGCTCGTTGACGACGACAATGACGAGCGCCATATCATGCGCATCATGCCGCTGGGCGCAGGGAATGAAGTTGGTCGTTCGTGTATCATCCTCAAGTTTAAGGGCAAAACCATCATGCTCGATTGTGGCGTGCATCCAGGGTATTCCGGTCATGGCAGTTTGCCGTTTTTCGATGGTGTCGAAGCCGAAGAAATCGATTTGTTGTTGATTACGCATTTCCACATTGATCATGTTGCTGCATTACCTCATTTTACGGAGAAAACCAACTTTAAAGGACGTGTCTTTATGACCCATCCAACCAAAGCAGTGATGCAAATGATGCTTCGTGATTTCTTGCGGGTGAGCAATATTTCGGTGGACGATCAGATTTATGATGATAAAGATCTCAACAATTGTGTCGCCAAGGTAAGGAAAACTTGCGATGGGAAATGATAAAAATCTTGCTAATATCGTGATGGTTGTGCCTAGGTGGAGATTATTGATTTTCATCAAGAAAAGACCATTAATGGGATCAAGTTTACACCATACAATGCAGGTCACGTGCTCGGTGCATGCATGTACTTGATTGAAATTGGTGGTGTCAAGGTGCTTTATACGGGTGATTACTCGTTGGAGAATGATCGTCACTTGATGGCGGCTGAACTCCCTGCTTGTTCGCCCGATGTGCTCATCGTCGAGTCGACGTATGGTGTGCAAGTGCATCAATCAGTGATTGAACGCGAAGGACGCTTTACGGGTCAAGTCGAAGCCGTGGTACGACGTGGTGGTCGCTGTTTGATTCCAGTCTTTGCCCTCGGGCGGACGCAGGAATTGCTGCTCATTCTTGACGAACACTGGCAAGCCCATCCCGATTTGCAAGATATTCCCATCTATTTTGCCTCCAAGCTCGCAGCGAAAGCTTTGCGCGTGTACCAGACGTATATCAACATGATGAACGATCGTATTCGTAAGCAAATTGCCATTTCGAACCCATTCCAGTTTGAACATATCTCAAACCTCAAGAGTATGGACGAATTTGACGATTCAGGACCATCCGTGGTTATGGCGAGTCCGGGTATGTTGCAGAGCGGTGTTTCACGACAGCTCTTTGAACGATGGTGCTCCGACAAGCGGAACGCGTGTATTATTCCTGGTTATGTCGTGGAAGGCACTTTGGCCAAGAAGGTTCTTTCGGAACCAACCGAAATTGTGGCATTGGATGGACGAATCTTGCCCATGAACTGCACCGTCGAGTACATCTCGTTTTCGGCCCATGCTGATTTTGTCGGAACTAGTGGGTTTGTGGAGAACTTGATTCCACCGAATATTGTGCTTGTACATGGTGAGAAGAACGAGATGATGCGTCTCAAGTCCGCTCTGCTAAAGAAATTCCACGATCCGAAGGTGTACAAGCCCAACATTTTTACACCGGCCAACATGCAGGAGACCGTCCTCGAGTTTAAGGGCGAGAAGATCGCCAAGGCGATTGGTGGATTAGCGAGTGACCAACCACAGCAAGGTCGCGTGATCTCTGGTTTGCTCGTTGAGCAGGATTCACAAACTCATCTCATGTTCAAGGAAGACCTATCAACGTACACCAAGCTCATCAGTGGGTCGATCACTCAACGACAGCACGTACCATTCCCCGTTCAGTCTTTCGAAGTCCTGCACAGCTTTATTCGCCAGATGTATGAAGACGTCGTGTATTTGGAGAAGGAGTCGCGTGTCATCGTGTGTGAGCAGGTTGCCGTTACGAAGTCCCCACCTGATCGCATTTTGCTGGAGTGGACCTCTACGCCTACAGCGGATATGATTGCCGACTCGATGATTGCTTTGGCGATGCATGCACAGGCTAGCCCCGCTGGCTTCAAGCTCAGTGGCCACCCAACTGCGGCGTGCCCCCATGATCATTCCAAGAAGAGCAATGAAGTTCACGACGGCCACGATCACAAAACCACAGATGAGGTTGTAAAGGATGAACCTTCGGATGGTGCGAAGGTCAAGCCTGAGGGTGAGGAAGTTTTGGAAACGGCACAGATGGAAGAAGAACCGTTAGAGACCCCGTTAGAGCTGGAGAAGGCTGCCAAAGAACTCGGCGAACAAGACCAAGAGGCGCTCAACTTGCTCATCATCTATCGTTTGCTCAAGGACCAATACGGAGATGTGGATTTGGACTTCGAGACGAACAAAATCCATATCACAACACCAACTGGTATCAGTGCTGTAATTGACAACGTGGCCCAGGTCATTGAGTGTTCGGACGAAGCTCTCACGAGCAAGCTCCGCTCAACGATCGAGCGTATCGAGAATGCGTTGCGACCGATTGCAACCTAAGAGTTGCTTCCTCCCTCCGTCAAATAGCCTAGCGTGCTTTTGTATATCATTGCGTTCCTTCCACATATGTTGATAACCTGTTCTGCCTAGAACCCGTCGGATTTGGTGTCCTTCGCCTTCTCGGCGTCTTGTTCCTTCTTTAATCTCGCTTGTAACACTTCGTCCATGTTGAGTTCCGTGCCATCACTTGCAATCACCGGATCCGTCAGCATTTTACGGTACCACGTCGAGAAACGGCCGTACAAATCATTCCGTCGACGAATTTCCTGAGTAGGATCAATAGGTACTTCGAGTTCAGCGCCTTCATGCGCGCCTGGTTTGACCTGACGTCGCGGCAATTGGATCTCTGCCGGGAAATTTTGCGTTACCGGATCGTAGCCAAAGCCTCGAAGTGGGAGATTCGCAACCTTGAGAATATACTGGAACTGCTCGTCTGAGTAGTGCTTGAACGACGCACCAATCTTACCACTACGAGGGACATACGGTCCCGAGTTTTCACCACTGGTTTCCATCACCTTGGCAATGCGTTCTTCCCATTCGGTGCCTTCAATGGTCTTGCTATCGGTCAAGAACAGAAACACACGACGCAACGTCTCAGCCCTGCAAGCATCAAGGTTAGAAATCATCAGCAGACAATAAAGGAGAGAGAGACACACACACGTACCGATGCACGAGTAGGTCCTCGTATCGCACGACAATAATGGGAATATCGACTTTGCTGGTCCAATAGCGATGAAATTTCATCCACACATCGATTTCATTGCGTAACATGCCATCCCATCGATCGGCAAAGCGTTCGTACTGACTCTCGTGAATACTCTTGTTGTGTGAGTTGGTCAACGTCATGTTAAAATACGAATCGATTGCGTCCCATGGGTTCCGCACGACTAGAATGGCTTTTTGAACTTTGAAGGTTTTGTATCCCACGCGTTCAGGAAAATGAGTCTTGACAAACCACACCGAATCATCCACCACGCCCTGTTTAATTAAATCTCCACATCAGCAACATAGATGCACGACACCTATGCCTCAACGCACCTCTCCTTTCATACCAAAATCTTGGAGCTGTTGACTGAGTGTCCGATCCGGTCGTGTATCACACCCCGTAAACACGCCCGTAACTTTTTCCAGTAGTCCACGCATGAGCGAATTTCCGGATCGTGGATAACTCACAATAGCGATGTGTTCGCCATTGTGTTCACCGGGGGTGAGCCATCGCATGGTTTGTTTCTCAGTCGGGGTCGCGGCCACGGCATCCGCAATTTCTTCCGTATCGGGTGGAAGGATTTCGTCTCCAGGCATGGGTTCTGGTACAACGGTTGGTGTTGGTTCAAATGCTTGGTCAATCGTGGCCATGATCGAGACAATTCGATGGTAAAGTTTCTGGATGACAATAAAAAAGGGATTGTACTGGAGATTGAGCTGGAGCCTAATCGACAATCCAATCTCAATCAGCTGGAGCACAACGAAAACAACGTGATACGTACAAGAGACGTGGAAAGAAAATCAATAATTGAAAGTAAAGGTTCACGAGATAGACGCTTCCACGCCACACTCTTTGCATCAAGAGTCGATCGGTGCCAGTCGCGAGCCAAGCTCTCGTTCTTTGTCATCAATGACCACACGTAGTGTAGACTTCTTTAATAGTAGCCCTGTATGTCGTCCACACCACATGAACCCATGTTACTCTTTGGAACCTCATGTCACTATGGAGATATTGCCAGATCAACCAACCAGCTGGACCGTTCCTGGCCTCTACCGCAAAGCTGGACATGAAACAACATTTAGTGGAATCTATTGAGGCTGTCAAGCCTATGCAGTTGTAGTCCTGTAGGTCCGGATGGAGTGTTGCACACTTCCATAGAGTCGTGTGGTGTGCTTTCCAAAGAGACGATGTAGTCGTATGGTAGTGAGAGTAAAAGTCGACAAGCTGGTGGTTTTTAAGCAGTCATTTTCCTAGTTGCTCATCCTCGCACGAGCGTATCGAAGCGGATTGTACGGCCTCATACAGTCCACATTCGATCTAACAGCATGGGACGATGGACACGGTACACAATGGCGACTACGGCACTGGTTATAGCGCTCGTAGCGACGTCCACACATGGTGTGAATGTTGGCGATGAGGGACGGTGGCTACAGGCAATACCATCTCCAAGTGGTTCACATGCAAATGAGTCACCGGTCGTGAGTGGATCAAATAGCGACGAATCGTCCCCAAGCCCAATGCCAGTAACGATACCTCCAATCACTCCAGCTCCATTTACCGTCACCCCAGTATCTACGCTGATTCTTACAAACACACCAACTGCGATTCCACCCACTCCTTCCCCAGTATCGACTACCTCTGCACCACCACCAAACGCTGACACAAGACCACAAGGAGCTTCTTCCAACGTGGATACAAATGGATTTCCCAGTTCTAGTTCTCCCAGCTCGGCGTTCTCGCCTACGACTAGCACCACTTTAGAAGGAACTCCAAGCAGTGAATCACGAATCGACAATGGGCCACGTTCCGAAGCAGCACGTACCGATGGCTCGATCGAAGACACAAGTGACGCGAATTCGGGGTCGTCTACCAGTGGAAGCGACGATTCCTCAGCCTCACAGAGCTCGTCTGCTTCAACTTCTTCTTCGTCGTCGGCATCATTGCCCATTACGCTCCCCCCAGTATCACTTGCGCCGATCACCACTGCACCAGCACCACTGGTCAACGGAAACCAAGACAACAGCTCGAAAACAGATATCGATCCAACCACAACCATTCTAAAATCCCCATCCGGAGCCCATGCAGCAATCGAATACATTTGCGTCGTTTGCGCAATAATGTCCCTCGTGCTCCTCGTCGGTCTCCATGTCTTTGCATTTGATGCCCCTTGGCTCGATTGGCCACACGAATGGCTCAGTGCAAATGGTTGGGAAGTATTAGTGTACATGGGCTACCTTCAGCAATTAGGGTCGCTATCACAGATGGAGTTGCTCAGCATGCCATCATTCCTCGCACAGTTTAGTGATTCGTTTGCGTGGTCCAGCTTTCTCGTTCAACGCACTGCATTGGTACATCCTGCTCCTGTCCGGCGTCTCGATGAAACTATCACCGCCAAGGGTTTAGCTGCGTTTGGTGATCGTATCGGCATTGATGCATCCGACTTGGTAGTGAATGGCGTCGTTGGTGTCGTGGTCGTCTTTGCCGTGTTGTGCGTCGTGTATATCGCGTTCCTTCTTTGTGGCAAGAAGGTCCCTGAAGATAAATTTGATCTCGAAAACTCGGTCGTGTCCGTTGCTGCACAGGTCTTCGACCACCCAACTCATCGTCGCGGCACACTCTGGGTTCTGGGCTTTGGCGTTATTCTCTGGTTTGCTGCATTGTACCCTCTCACGGCCCTCACATCGTTTGATCTCGAGTCGACCCATGCCAACACGGCACTTTCGGTGGTTGTCCTCGTGGTCTTTTGCATCCTTTTCTTGGTCGGCTTTGCATACGTAGTCATGTCCAAGAGTGATGAAGAACTCATGAGTATCAACATGCTCAAGGTCTTTGGTGCCTTGTACACGGACATCACCCAAAGTTGTCGTTGGTTCTTTATCGTCACAGCTCTTGCCCAAATTATCTTGGGCATTTGTGTGGGCACCATTCGAGATGAATCGACCCAACTAACCGTCGCACTCGTGATTACAGTGGGCTACCTAGTGGTTGTGCTCTTATGTTCTCCATTCACGAGCCAGACACCACTACTATTGACCGTTGCTGTGTGTGGGCTCAAGATCCTCAACTATAGTCTTGCGTTTGCATTCGTGTCGAGCAAGCATATCTCTGTCGCCGGCCGCAACCACGCAGGCAATGCCATTGCCATCATCACGTTGTTCGTCTTGCTGCTGTGGCTTGTACGGGTGCTCGTGATTCTTGCGACGTTTGTTCGCATCTATGCTGAGCGTCGTTCCGCGACGACAGATTCCCCAGCGTATTATGGTGCCCGAGAATCGGTCAAAGAAGGCATGAACCTTGATACAAATCCGATTTTGGGTGGTTCCGGTATCCGTGGTTCGGGTGTGTACGTGACTCTGATGATGTCACCATCGCAACGACTGGGTAGTGAGTTTGGCAACTCATTTGATGAGATTCTACCTCGTCACACGGGTCGTTTGGCTCAATTGTAAGTTGGTTGATGTTGTTGAAGTGTTGTGTTTGTGTAAGTGTTCGGCGTACCCTACTCATAGACAATCCATTGTAGAGAATCTCAATTCCGCTATTCTGTAAATGAAAACGAAGTATTGATACATGAAAACCTGTTCTCCTCAGTTGACTGCAATAGCACTAAGGATTGTTTCTCGTGCTGTGAGCGACTCAGAGGGTCGCAACAATTTCGCGGAAGCGTTCCTGCCATCCCTGTGTAAGGACAAGTTCCTTGCTTGGAGCAAGAAGCGCCTTCGAACGCGCTTCCGACTTGTGGTACGTCTTGCGGGCGGCTTCCTCCGAGTTGAACACCGCAATCTGAGGGGTCAGAGTCTCTTTCGTCGCTTCCTCTGTAGCGTCATCCAAGACATAACAATCCAGGCATCCACTGCTGCAATCGTTGTCTCGGTGTCACTTCTGTCCGACTTGAAGTTCTTGTACAAGAGAGTCGCGCCACCCACCGTGACGGCACCAACACCGACAAGACCAAGGCCAATCGGAGTGGCCAAACCAACGACACCAATACTCTGCATCGTCGCCACAAAACTGCCTGCCGCAACACCACCACCATTTGCAACTGCAGCGGCTGACATCATGGAAGCTGCAGTAGAACCAGCGGCGATACCACTAGACGTAAACCCAATCAAGTTTGCCACCAGAGGGATTCCAGCCCAAAAGGATGCTCCCACCGTGGCACCGGCGGCCGCCCCTTTAGCCGTGTCCTTTGCTGTTTGTTTCGCTTGCTCGTCCATGACGTAGAAGTTGTTGTGTGAACGCTGTAGGGAATTTGTCTCCGAGTAAAGGCGGTTGAGAGTACAGACTTTCTAATTCTTCTAAAATGGATGTAGCTCTTGAACTGTAGCCATTCTGTTCAGTTCACTTCAATACACCAAATTAGTAGACCGTTCTCTATTCAATTCATCTACACAGTTCCTCCTGTCTTGTAATATCCATGATCTCTACGTCTATATTTGTATCGATTGATTTCTTCTGCCACGAAATTCCATCTCCAACTCCGCGCAAGCCAAGTCGCTACGTGGGTGCCGACGTCACGGCCGACGGCGGCACGGCTTACGATTTCTATTTCTTTGTGGCCCGTCTCTTGTTCGACATCATGCCTCACATGCGATGGGATGCCGTGCGTGTCCAAGGCGCTGTGCCAACGATCAAGAATCACACCGCAACGCCCATTTCCAAAACGGAGCTGCTCGTCTTTGGTGGCTACGATGGCCGTCGAAATCACAATGCACTCTATCTCTTCAATAGCGCAACAGCGACATGGACGCCATTGCAAGCTCCGATCGTACGTGGAACCCCACCGGCGGGACGGAATGGCCACACGGCGACGCTTGCCGAACGCAAAGTATTTATCATTGGGGGATGGCTTGGGAGTGGACCCCTTGCGGCCGATGACATGCACGTATTGACATTGGAAGATGATCACATGATGTGGAGTCAACCACGTGTCGTGGGAAAAGCACCTGGTCCCTGCAATATGCATACCGCTGATTATATTCCACATTTACGCAGTATTTTGGTGTTTCGTGGTGGTGATGGACGAGAATATCTCAACGATTTACATGCACTTCACATTGATACAATGGAATGGAGTCGTGTGGTAGCGACTGGTCGCTTGCCTGTACCGCGGGCAAATCACAGTTCCACGGTGGTCGATGGCGATCAGCTTGTTGTGTTTGGTGGATGGGACGGCCAACGACGACTGAATGACATTTACGTCCTCAATACACGATGCATGGTGTGGTCTTCGGTCGAAGTACACAGTGCATTACCCCATCCACGGGCAGGGATGACGTTTACACGTCATCGTGATCGGATCTTCCTCTTTGGGGGCTCGGGTCCTTCGGCCAAGTGTTATAATGATCTTCATATTTACGATCCCCACGAAACCCGATGGGTTGATGTCACAATGTTGCCCGATGAACAACAATTGGGTGGCATGGCGGCTGCCATTCTGGAAGAAGACGATGAAGACGATGATTGTAATGATGATACAGAGAACGAAGGGCTCGCATTGAGTCCCCATGAACGACACCTTTTTGCACGCAGTTATTCGGTGGGGAATGCCGAATATAGTGGCATGTTTGACGAGTATTATGAAGACTCGCCTCTTGCCAGACGACATACATATGCCAATCCAAACGATATTCACACGCATCACCATCGTGATCAAGTGGTGATTGTCGGCATGGGACCAGGACAACGTGCAGGTCATACGTGTTCGGTATTGGAAGATCGTAAACTCTATATCTTTGGGGGATCGTGTGGGAACGACTACCTCAATGATTTTTATGTTCTCGATACGGATCCTGCTCCACGTGCCACGATTTCATCCACGGCTTCCCCCCTCCAAGTCTTGCAACAATCCCTTCGGCATTTTGTCAACAGTGAAGAATTTTCCGATATTTCTTTTCTTGTCGAAGGTCGGGTTGTGTATGCCCACAAGATTATTTTATCCCTCTTGAGTGAACGATTTCGTGGAATGTTTTCGGGTGGTTTTCGTGAATCCCATGAAGCACAAATTGTTGTCCCTGAGATTCGATACGTTGTGTTTTTGCGGATGCTCGAGTATTTGTATTCTGGAGAATGTCTCGAGTATGAGGAGGAGAGTACAATGACGGCGCATACCCGTCCGACCGAGTACAGTTTTGAAGAAGAAGAGACCAAACGTCTTTCGAATGGGAACGACGCAGCACGAAACTCACAGTGCCAATACGAACATCATTTGCAGGATGCGGGCGGCGAACGACGACTCTCGACCATTGGAGCGACCATCACCACACCCATGACCACGACCCTACGACCTTCCTCGTCGACCTTTGACCTCGACGTCTTACTGGAATTGCTAGTTGTCGCCGATCAGTTCATGTTGGATCATCTCAAGCAGTACTGTGAACGCGTACTCCAACACTTTGTGAACGTTGATAGCGTCGGGGACATTTTGGCGGCGGCCAATGAGAGCAATGCTGTGCAACTCAAAGCAATTTGTATGCATTTTCTGCGCAATCATGAGATTCAATGGGTTGAAGAAGGTCATGGTGACAATGGTGACGATCATTGCTTTGACCATGAGGAAGACGAGGAAGACAGTGAGCGAATTCACGACCAACGGCGACTAACGGGTCCGTGTGATTTGTAACAGCATTGATTTCATCTTCCAATCCCAGTATTTAACAGGAGTTCTCTCTCCACGCATCAATGAAAATGGAGAGGCACAACTCCATTCGTACCAGGAACTAATAAAATAAACATGTTAACACTTTGGTATCACACATACTATACGTTGAGGTTACGGCATTTGTATCGCAAAGGCGATTGTACTGGTCGGTTGGCGAGGTTGGGCACCGGAGACTCGTCGACAGAACTCGTAATCTCCCATGATGCGGATCGTTGATTCGACGGAAAGTGGCTCATGAACGCATCTGAATGACACACCATCGTCAGTGAGTCGTGGTGATCTTTGTAGCCATCGTTCACAATGGCTGAACCTGAAGCTATTGGTCTACTGGACCACACGCGCAAAACATACACAAACACGAGGACTTGGCGACAAAGGATCAAGAGGACCACAAAAAAGTTGGTCAACACCAGAAAGCTGGCGTGTACTCCACGTTCGTCGATCGTTCGTGTGTTCTCGGCCGCAAACGATGCAATCAACAGGAAGTTTACCATCCGAAGCACTGTGATCGCCCCCACGCTCATTGTCACAATGGGTTTGTAAAACGGCCGCCAAACGATCAACGTCATTGCATATCCGCTGTGCAGAATCAGTTGTGCGATGAGCTGGTTCGGACCTTCTACAATAGCACCGATACAAACGCCTGATGCCATTTGAAACAACGCGATCACTACAAAGAAATAGCGACATTTTTGCTTGAAAT
>JAADWU010000599.1:0-10943 GCA_023336255.1 Pythium graminicola | reverse complement strand
TGTCGTGGACGAGACAAACTGTAAATCCTTGGTCACGGAGAGCAATCGATCGTCAGTTGCAAAGATCCCCGATGCATTGAAAATGCGATTGTCCATGACGGTATCCGCTACGTAGCGATTGGTTTTGCTAAACACGAGCATAGACGTCGTGGATGTATTGGCGCACACGACATTGCTCTCGTTTAATGGAATTCCTTGGAAAAGGGTCGACTGAAGGACCTCGGATCCATGGGCGTTCAAACACGATGCAAAGGCATCAATGCGAGGACTGAGGGAGCCAACAGCCGGAAGCACCAAATGGCTGGGCGAATACCCAAAATTGATCAGTTGAACGTATCGTGATCCATCCGTTGCAAAGTCAAAAACACTTTCCAGTGTAATGGCGTCGACCCACACGGATGGTGTGATGTTTACACACGTCAAGTCCATGGTCCACGTGCGTATAGAGGACGCATTTTGATAGAATCGTGGTGAAACTACCGCATGCAGAAAGTCGGCACTATGCGCCAGAAACCACTTGCGATCTTGTGTCTCAGTAGCCGAGCGGTTTGGAGGTAGAAGGCCAGTGAGTCGAGCCGTTGGTACATCGAGCTTCTCATCCGATGGAGGGATTGGATACCACTTGTCAACATCTATCGCAAGATTAAATGGGGTCACAGCAGTGAATGGAGTATAGTCACTGTGTGTAAAAGCCCCCAAGATGAGTAAATCCGCTGCCACGGAGGCATTCATGGGGAAATCTGTTGGTTTGCTAGCTGTGACATTGGATAATACGTCAATGCGTACAGTCGTTGCTTGAGGTAGCGCTTCAGCGATAAAATGCTTCATCCAAGCACGCTGGGGCATACCATAAGTAATGGTATCTTCATCAATCGTAAACTCATTCTGCAAACATTGAAGAGAAGCAGCCATACGCGGTAGAATGAGGTTTCGCATGACAGTATTGGCTGTCGGGTTTTGAGGAGTGAACTCGGAAAAGGAACGTTCCATTGTCGATGAATTGGTGATCCCTGTATCAAAAATGAGATCACTACTGGACATGATCTTGGTCACAGGTGCTTCACGGATTTGTACGTTGAGTGCATTCAGACTATTGGTCAGGAGAAAACCGAGAGCACCACTGAGGACGAGGACGGCTCCTTTGACGCGCCACTGGTTCTCCACCGACATGACCGCGTCCGACATGAACCACAGGACACTGACGTGGGCCATGAGCAAAATCACAAATTCGAGTGGACGTCCAATGGCCGAAGCCACATTACCCGAGTACGAATTGTATCGATTCAATAATTGTTTTTGCTCGTTGGCAGTCATTGTGCCCCGTTCAAACCGCTTGAGTTCCGTCCCCACAAGCATCACAATCGTGATCAACATCATGACCACAACGACAACCACGATAACCGTGGCATGACGAGAGCGCTGTAAGGAGATATCAATAGACAGCTGAGGGCGGTTGAAACTCGCGCGCTGTTGCTCACGCTCGAGTTGCGTGGGCTCGGTCAGTGGTTCGTTAAGCATGGCCATTGATTCGAGGGATTGTAATCTCTTGGGCTTGTCTGGATTTCACTGCATGATTCACTTGTGTGCGGAGGGCCGTCTTGAGAAATGGTTTGGTAACCAAGGGTTCTTGAAGCAACATCGCGACAGAAATCCGACACGCTTGAAGAATTCTCACTGCCCCTCTCGCCACCGTCCTCGTTTGTGGTCAGTCCAACACCCATACAACCACCAAGGCACTGCACTTCTCCTTTCATGCTTCTAGAAGAACCCATTCACCCAGGACCCAGTATACTTAGATCTTGAGTCCGGTTCTATACTGGGTCATCGAGATACTGATCAGTATCCAAGAAATCATAGTGGCAGATCTGTCCAGTCGTACTCAAAATCACGCAGCTTAATCAAACTGAGTGTTTGGAAAACCTGGTGGCATCTCAGCTCCATAAACTCGTGGTCTTTCGTGTCCTGCGGTATGAGAGCCTATTGAGGATTTTCACATCATCTCCACTACGTCTCTCACTGTGCTCGAACGCTATTGCAATCTCCAAGACGTCGTGTCGATCGATCTTCCAGCAACCGAGTGGACTACCAAACAGCGCAAAGAATGACAGACGCTGCACGTCGCCTTCCTTAACGAGTGTCTGTAGTCACAGAGGAGATGCAGGGAAGAGTGTTCGAAGACGACGCTGTGACCTCTCCACAATCCAAAAAATAGTCAGTCCAAGATACAAATCGTACTTATGAAAATGGTGGATACACAACCAGGTATGGTCCACGGTCTCCAATAATCTGCACTTCCAGATCATCCTTCCATGGGCAACATCGCGTCGCTGTGCAACCGTGCGATTGACGTTGTGTCGCACGTCGACACAAATGCCTCCATCCTCAGTGAGTGCGTCGCGTATACGATTGCAACCGCCTGGCATCAAGACATTCGCAAGAATATGTGGCTTGGGGGCGAGTTCCCAGTACATGAATTACAATTCAATGGCTTCCGATTGCCTTCGCAGTCGAGTGACACAAGTTTTACGCTGACTGAGACGATCGAATTTGTGGATTTTTCGTTTTCTGATCTCAACGACCAAGTATTGGCACATATCGTCCCAGCAGCACGTGCTGCAGCCCTTGTGTGGTTTGCATTATCGTGTTGCCCAGGGTTTAGTGGTACCGAGAACCCAACCTTTTGGTGGCGTGTGTTTTCGTCGGCATATAGATCATCCGCAACAAGTGCTCCGCCATGGAACGAGGACGAGTGGTCCAAGCTCCATATCGTCGCGGACCGTGCCTTTTTTTCGCATCCCGATCGCCCATTCCCTCGCATTCGCGTACGGTCTCTTCAATCCAGTTGGCTTCCCCTCTTTCTCTTCGGAAACGACGTACCTCAAGCTATCGAGAGGCAACTGACGTCAGCCCTTCGTGTACTAGAACCTTTTATCAGCAACGAACGGTGGGAACAAGATCTACCCGCTGCCTATTGTGATGGGTCATTACATTGGCTTCTCGAGGATAATGCCAACAGAGATACTGTACTTCAAACACCAACGAGTGGCGCAGTCAAACCCCCGAAGAGGGCGCATAAAGCCATGCGGATTACGGAAGTCCACAGTGTGTCCAAAAAAGTGGATAATTTGGACAAACTCTTGGCGACAAGTGATGTCCAAGTTCGCTATTCGACAAGCGTGGAAATCGAACATGTGATTGGCACTACATGTACCTCCATTCGTCTGGATCCACGTCTTCGACTCCAACGATTGCATTTGTGTGGAATGCCAATCCGAACGAATCCGACACGGGACTATGACGACACGATCCGGCATTTTGCCAAATGGTGTTCTGCATTACCGCATACACAAGTCATTCAAAGTGTCAATACTGTATTCCACGCTCCACATCTCTTCCTCAATGATATTAATGCGGCTTGGCTTGGATATGCCATCTTTCATCCGGTCGCAGCCGTCAATCAGTGTTCTTTTACCAATTTGACACTCGGTGTTACGCCTGGAGATCGGGCGACCGTCCAAATTCTCGCCTCGATGGCCACCGGAAACAATCTATTGGCAGCGATGGGACTGACCTCGTCTATTCACACGTGCTACCGTCAAGTCAAATTACAAAGTGGTACATCTGTCTGGTCAGCACCAAGTCGAAATACCAATCAAGCTGTCGATGGGGAAGGAGAACCAGAGTCGATTTTCTATACATGTACAGCAGAGGAGTGGATGACCGTCTGCAAGGTCACACCGGATTGGACGCAAGTGGTGCTACCAGGACATGGCTTTGGATGGATTCGTACGAATGATGCGCTGGAAACTGTGGATCAGCCTGCTGGTCGATCCACTGTTCGTCGTCTCTTCATTGAAACTAGTGCTGTCATTCACTCACGTGAACCGACTTATATCACGGCGTCAAGGGAGCTCGTACTTGATATATTGTCATTGTTGGGGAGCGAATTGGAATATCTCAAACTTAGGACAGGGAAGTGGGAACTTACGGCAGAGGATATGTATTGCATCCTCGACAAATGTCCTAATCTCAAGACATTACGTGTCCGACATGACGGATCGTGTTGGTCAAAGACGAATCTTGCACGTCTTCCTGAAAACCCCCAACTACAAGAACTCGAGTTGGTGATTCGTGACTCCTTCCAGCCACTCGTTGCGCCACAACTTGATCAACTGGAAGTCTTTCGGCTCACGAGTGAGACAGGTCCCACCAATCATTTTGAGACGATCCACCATTCGTTCTTCTCTTTACTCAAGCAATATCCGAAACTGAAGCAACTGGTATGGAAGGACGAAGGAGGAGGATGGAATGCCAACCGACGACAAAGCGCATGGATGTTACTCTGGAACAGCTTTGTTCCAGGAGAATACGACTATGCACAAGCTCCATTTGGTTTGCGGTTGCGGCTTGCCTTCCTAAGTGTTATTTGTACCAGAAATTATGCGACCAACAAACCCATGGATGCGCTAGCGCAGCTTGGACCAGACCTTGTCGACCACATTATCAGCTTTTGCTCAAGCGTTGTACCTCGCACATTCCATATCAATCTTCGTGAGATTCCACGGCTTGTATTTTTCGAGCCATTGCGAGAGCGCCGTGTATAGGAATCATGGCATTCAGTACTTCACCGGCACTTAATACTAGATCGCCAGGTTGACTGAAGAATATATATATTTGTTTCTATTCGAAACGTCGATACAATGCACGTAGATCTCTGACTCCTCTAACCTCCCCCCCTGAAATTGCGTACTTAAGGGGATAATGGCTACAAATCTGCCTGCTTCTCGTCGTACTTACCCGAATGATGGGTACAAATCAGATCCCCAGTTCCAAAATCTACTTGGCTCTTGTTGATTCTCATGGGGAATACACAGACGCAGCCGTCGCGCACCGACATCGTCGACTTAACATCACTCGTTGATGCGAAATCCCCAGTACTCAGTGAAGAACTCGCATTTACGCTGGCGACGATATGGAATTCCGACCTTCGTGACGTGTGGTGGCTCAGTGGCGATTCCCCTATTGTCGATATGCCTCATACTGGTCGACGATATCCCGATCGTCCGCTCGATTCCGATTTCGCCATCACGCAGATCATCGAATATGTTGATTTCTCGTTCCATTGGCTTGTTCTAGATGACCTTGTGCGCAAAGTCGCGGCCGCACGGGCAGCAACACTCGTGTGGTTTGCATTGTCGTGTTGTCCCGGGTTTCGTGGCACGGAGAATCCAACTTTTTGGTGGCAAGTGTTTTCCAAACGTACGACACCACCAACACGAGACGTGCCACCTTGGAATAGTGACTGGGCCAAAGCTCATGTTGTGGATAGTCATGCGTTCTTTCCCCATCCCGATCGCCCGTTTCCACGGGTCCGCATCCGTGGATTAGACAACAATTTATCACTCTTTTTCCATGGCACTCACATCCCACAAGCCATTCAAGAGCAGCTCACGTCAGCCCTACAAGTACTGGACCCATTTATCACCGACGAGCGTTGGGAGAACGATCTTCCTGTCGCCATCTGCTTTCTCGACGGGTATCAAGATGTCAAGGACGTTCTTGAAGAAGCACGAAGGGTCCAACGACCGTGGATACGTCTCACACAAGTATACTGTGTGAATGAAGAACCGGAAGATCTGGGGGCGCTGGATGCGCTCGTGGAAACAACAGATATCAAGGTCTCATTCGCCACCAGTAAAGAAGCGCTCAGTATTATCCGTGGTCCTGGTGGTTCTCTTGGTGGAACTTCACGTATTTTCATTGAAGAATTGGATTTGGGAACGACGGCGTTTAAAAGAAAGCGTTCCAGAGTCAAGTATTTTGGTACGTGTTGCTCGGCATTGCCTCATAGCCACGGGATACAAGGGATCAAGGTCCTTCATCAACGTCACGACCCCGTACTCACCGATGTGAATGCTGCGTGGCTGGGGTATGCAATCTTTCATCCCGATGCAGTTGCCAATGACCGCTCGTTTTCCAATCTCATGCTACGAGTAGACCCCACGTGTCGATCGGCGATGGAGGTCCTCGCGTGCATGGCCAAGGGCAACAATCTCATTGTTCCCAAGGACCCTTCCACGGTCCTGCGTACAGCCTATTGCCAAGCAAGAGTCCGTGCCGGCACCATTGTGCGATCAAAACCAACCGAGAGCGCAACGATTCATGTCATGTGCGACTCGGAGATGTGGATGACAATCTGTTCATCGAATTTAGGTGAGACTTCCGATGGTTGGATACGCATCGTGCTTCCTGGTCATGGTCTTGGTTGGATACATACCAGCGACATTCTTGAAACTGTTGAACGTGCACCAGGTCCGTCCTGTGTACGTTGTCTGTGCTTGATCATATCGTCCGATGAGGAAGGAGTCACGAGAGATCTCCTTCTCTCGGTGCTCAGTGTGTTGGGAAGTCGATTAGAACATCTCAAGCTCATGTTCGCGTACCGTGAGATGGATTTGTCGACTGAAGCAATGTGTGACATTCTTGAACACTGTCCATATCTCAGGTCCCTCCATGTACCCCATGATGGCTCATGTTGGACCAAGAAAAAGATGACGTTGCTTCCAAACAAACCACAACTAGAAGAGCTTGAACTGGCGGTAAACGACAACTTGCAGTTACTCGTCGCGCCCCAGCTAAGTGATCTCAAAGTCTTCCGTCTACAGAGCGATGTCATACGGCCGATGAGACATAATGCGATCCAGACCGCCTTTCTCTCTCTTCTAAAGCAATATCCTCAACTCGAACTCCTCATGTGGTTTGCCAAAGGGGCCAAAGCGTGGATCACCTTTCGCCCATATAATGCCACACACTATCTCATTCAAAACGCTATCGTTCCAGGAATGCACGATCACACACTTGTTCCTCTCGATAGGAGTTCTCGAGTGGCATTTCTTAGTGTCATCGCCGCCAAGAACCATTCCAGTGAGGCTCTAGGTCATCTCGGCGCTGATATTGCAAGTCATATCTTTCGTTTCTGTTCCAGTTCTACTCCACGCAAGTTTCATATTACCATTAAGTAAGAGTACCAAAGGCATTGGGCTTTTCTCGTGCACCAAGGAGACTTGGACTCGAAATTCGATGAGAAAAATTTCGTACTTCTTCGAATGATAGGTACATATCGTACGTATCCGAAAGATAGGTACAAATCAGATCCACCACGGTCTCACCTTGCTCGTCAGTTTCAAATCAGCAGTCCATGGGCAATATCGTGTCATTGAGCGACGGCACAATTGATTTTGCGTCTCTTGTCGACCACAAAGCGTCCACCCTTAGCGAAGATGTCGCGTATGCGATTGCGACCGCTTGGCATCGAGACATCGCCACGTATATGTGGCTTGGAGGTGAGTTCCCAGCCCTGGCCCGGGAAGGACTACCGTTCTGGGATGGCCAACGACGGCCTGATCGCACACCACACTCCAGGTTTTCACTTGGTGAAGATATAGAGTTTGTCGACTTTACGTTTTCCGATATCAACGACCAAGTATTGGCGCATGTCGTCCCGGCCGCTCGTGCTGCAGTCTTCGCATGGTTTGCATTGTCGTGTTGCCCAGGGTTTAGTGGTACCGAGAACCCAGCGTTTTGGTGGCGTGTATTTATGACCATCGATACGTCTTCCGCGACACCTACTCCGCCATGGAGTGACGACGAGTGGTCCAAGCTTCATCTCGTCGAGAATCATCCCTTCTTCCCACATCCTGATCGACCATTCCCTCGCATTCGCGTGCGGTCGCTTGGACCGAAGTGGCGTCCTATCTTTCTCTTTGGAAAACATCTTCCTCAAGCAATCAAACAGCAACTCAAGTCGGTATTCCGTGCATTGAATCCTTTTATCAGTAGTGAACGGTGGGCACGAGAGTTACCAGTCGCATACTGTGTGGGGTTCAAAGAGTCCATGGAATGGCTTGTCGACAAGAAAAGCATTTTTCAAAGCAAAACCAATGGCGACATGGAATCACCAAAGAGGATGCAAAAACCCATGCGCATTATCGAGGCCCACAGTATCAACAATGTAATTGACCGTGTGGACAGGCTCGTGTGGAAGAACATCCCAGTTCGCTACTCGGACAGTACGGAAAGCCGATTCGTGCTTGGTGATAATTTTATTCGTACGACTCCAAGTCTTCGACTCGAACTGCTTGATTTGAATGGGTATCGATACCAAGCGAGCCCCGCAAGATATCATGATGTAACTGTCCGGTATATGGCCAAGTGCTGCTCGGCGTTGCCGCATACAGAAGTCATTCAAGGTGTCAAAGTTGGATCCTATTATTCTCGTCGAGAACGCATCACCGGGATCGAAGATATCTGTGCTGCTTGGGTTGGGTATGCAATTTTTCATCCCAGCGCAGCGGTATATAGTTGTTCGTTTGCAAATCTCAAGCTCGACATAAACCCACAACATCGATCGTTCGTGCAAATCCTCGCATCCATGGCCAAAGGAAATAATCTTCTTGATCCAATGGGGTGTGTATCGACTATATATCGTCAAGTCAAATTGCGATGCGGTACTCCGGTTTGGTCGAGGCCAGTTGTGAAAGCCAATCCCACTGAGAAGAGTGAGAACAAACCCCCGTCGGTTCTCCACACTTGCACTGTAGAAGAGTGGATGACCGAGTGTTTTGTGGATCCCGCTGAAGCCAGGAACGAATGGACGCAGGTGGTGCTGCCAGGGCATGGACTTGGATGGGTTCGTGCTACTGATGTACTTGAAACAGTGGATCGTCTTGCTGGACGATCCAATGTTCGTCGCCTCTTCTTGTCCGTTATCAGTGACGAAGAATCAAACAATCCGACTCATGATGATGTGAGAAAGCAAGTCGTACTCGATGTGCTATCAGTGCTTGGGAGTGAGTTGGAATTTCTCAAACTCGGAACTGGCAACTGGGACTTGACGGCCACCAATATGTGCGACATCTTTACAAAATGTCCGAACCTCAAGTCCCTCTCAGTCCAACACGATGGTTCTTGTTGGTCCAGTATGAATTCAGTATGGATTCCAGACAAACCACGATTGAGAGAACTCGAATTAGTGATTGGAAAGATCTTCGAACCGCTTGTCGCTCCTCAACTCAATCAGCTCAAGGTATTTCGGCTCACCAGTGTCATCCGTCCAACCGCGAGTTTTGATACGGTCTACCATACATTTTTTTTCCTTACTCGAGCAATATCCTCAACTGAAGAAACTCGTGTGGACGGGATACGGTCTCGAAAGGACTGCCAACAACCGCCAAAGTGGGCTGATGCTTCTCCGCAATAGCATTGTCCCTGGCGTTCACGACTATGCACTGGATCCACTCGATACACGTTCACGGATTGCATTCCTCAGTGTCATCGACCCAAGAAACACCCAACGTACCGATGCGCTGGTCCGGATTGGACAAGATCTTGTACAGCACATTTTCAGTTTTTGCTCGAGTCTCGTGCCTCGTACATTTCATATCAATCTTGATGAAATTCCAAGGATTCCATCATTGTAGCTAGTATGTCATCAGAGGTCGTGACCAACACTGTAATGGACGTGTGTTTTCAACACTGTTTATACGAAACATATCTGCTCGGGATGAAACAATATGTGCTTTAATACCAGTCGTCACATTCTTTTCGCACTCCGTTCTGCTAGTTCCACGCGAGGTCACTCTTTTTCCTGGGGAAGGACATGCAATTAGCATGTAATAGCATGATGCTATTACAACTGACCATACAAAAATGACCTTCCATCCAACTCAATCTACGATACAAGGGATTATGGTTCCAACAGGTTGGCTGTGGATTAAGCAAGAGGGTCCGCCAGTGGTCAAAATTGACCACATAGCTGACGTTTGCACTATGAATCATGTTGGTCAGGATGGTTCTACACGGATGATTGATTACAACGTGGAACACCAGTGAGAGTCGGGTCGCTTGACGATCGCAACAATCAGGTAGATAAAGCGTTTTCGTACTTAATTGATGGATACAAATCAGGTGACTCAAGGTCTCTCCTACTTAGCAGTTCCAAACCAACATTCCATGGGCAATATCTTGTCGTTGCGATCGCACGATTGATTTTGGGTCTCTTATTGACCTCAATGCCTCTACTCTCAGCGAGGATGTCGCGTATGCGATTGCGACCGCTTGGCATCGAGATATTGCCAAGTTGTTGCTGGGAGGCGATTTTCCCGTCCGCGAAAGTCCCTTGGCCTACCCTGACGGCGACCAACGGTCTGTGGGGTTGTGTGACGCCAGATTTTCGCTGAATGAGACCATTGGGTTTGTGGATTTTACGCTTTCCTATCTCAACGACCAAGATTTGGCACGTCTCATCCCAGCGGCACGTGCTCCCATTCTTGTGTGGCTTGCATTGTCGTGCTGTCCAGGCTATAGTGGCACGGAGAACCCGGCGTTTTGGTGGCGTCTTTTTGCCAGTGGACAGAAAATTCAAATCAACTACTGCCCCATGGAACAACGATGAGTGGATGAAGATTCATGTTGTCGATAGCCGTCGATTCTTTCCGCATCCTGATCGTATTCGCGTACGTGCGATGAAATCGAGTTGGTTTCCAAGCTTTCTCTATGGAAGTGATATACCACAACCGGTGGAAACACAACTCACGTCGGCACTTTCTGCATTGGAGCCTTTTATCTGCACCGAACAGTGATAATTAGACTTGGTGGTTGCCGACTTTTACGTTGGGGTGGGTGGGAGCAGTCAGTTGTTTGGAGAAATGGATTGCAGAAACTTTAACGACTCTCTTTGTCGTGGAGATAAGGAGAAGACACCAATGAGGATGCACAAGGCGATGCGGATTGCGGAAGTACACAGTGGAAACGAGCGCATCGACGGCCTGGATACGGTTCTTGCGAAGACTCATCTCCAAATTCGCTTCTCCGAGAGCACTGAAGCCAAGTGAATTGTCCATGACTATGAAGGTGCCATTCGTACCAATCTACGTCTTCAAATC
>JAADWU010000598.1:0-10946 GCA_023336255.1 Pythium graminicola | reverse complement strand
GGTACGTGGTTGGATTTTGATCCCCATTCGACTGGTGCAGAACTTGCGTCGCCGACGCTCTTGCGACGATTTGATGATGGGACAAGTGAGGACGCGGATTCGTTCCTCTGTGATGATGATGATGGATTACTTCTTGATGATGTGATGGATCTTCCCGATTTCACCGATGCCGATGTCGCGGCACTTGTCCCATCCCCGATCGGTGGAGGTTCCCGCCTTGACGCAACGCTGACCGTGTCCACATCAAGTAATCGCTCGGGACTCTCGCGAAGTGCGCTATCATCACCAGGTGCCAATGGCACTGTCGTTGCTCCGCTTCCAGTCTCGTCGTTGAGCCCGTTTGGTAGTCACACCAACAGCTCTATCTTTGTGACGGATCAAGATATTCCCGACATGGTCAATCTCTTTAGCTCGATGTACTCACCGTCCGAGTCTGCTCGACAACAACAAACCCAGCCTTCCTCCCTCCAGCAAACGCCACTGAGTATCATGGTTCCCACGCCACAGCTCTTGAACGGAACGATGTTCCCGTTTGCCAACACTCTTGGTTCACCCATGCCGCAAGGACCTTCTCAGCCCTCGCTCCAGCGAACCCAGTCGTCCAATGCTGCTCAATTTGAATACTTTACACCACCGACAGGGAATCCTACGCGTGTACTGGATCCCAATACAATCTTCATGACCATGGAATCGCTCTCGCCACCGACCAAAAGTGCCAGTGCATTTCAACAAGCCCAGCAATTGGCCACTGGCATGCGAGCCATGACTCAAACTCAAGCTCAACAACAAATGCAAGCGGCCACTGCGGCGGCGGTTGCTATGGCCAACTCCGCTGTGGCCATGAACACCATGCGTAAACTCAATCAGACCTATGGTGTCCCGATTGCTCCACTACAACGATCCATTATCGCCGATGCCCAACCCCTCAAGCCCAAGATCGTGAGTGCGACTGCAACGTCTGCCAATACGATCACTGCAACGTTTGGTACCTCCAGTAAAGTCTCCAAGATTTCGATCACACCCGATATTGCGGATTTCAAACTGGTGCAAATCTTTCACAATTTTTGTGATCCAGTGACCAAGGTCATTACACTTCAACGATTCCACCAGCTCTTGCATTGTCATCAAGGCAAAGATGAAAATGGGAATATGCAGCCTGCTGCCGTGGCTGTGGCAGCTGCCATGGCTGCGAAGAATGGTACCACCAACAAAGAGCTGACTACACCATCGAATGAATCGATCACATTGTTCAAGACCCTGGACAAGAAGAATGCGGGGTTTCTCGACTTGGAAATTTTTATGAACTCGTTTCAAATTTGTAATCGATGCACCGAAGCCAAGCGTCGTGCGCACTCGGCAGCATGTGCAGCCCAAGGGCAATCGTTTGTACCGACACCACTCGAACGACAGTTGATGGAAGATGTGGCCCCGGTGATTGTCCGCGTGGTCCCGACCTCGTACGAAGGCAGCAAAGTCAAGAGTTGTGAACATTATCAATGGACATGGTGTGAAGGATTTGACAAGACAGGCAATGAAAAATGCAAAGGGACGAATCGGCACGATAAGTGTCCCAAGTATCTGGCCAATTGTACGTTGTGGAAACACAAACTGCCGCCCAAGAATCGCAAGAGCAAGATCTTTGAAAGCGTTGAATCTCCATCGAAAAAGTTCAAACATTTCGCATAATTTATAATCCGATATGGGTTCACAAAAGTACTTTGGGCACTAGGAAGTGCTCCCTCGTGATAAGGACTATCGATCCAGTGACGCTTCGCGCGAATCGATGCAGCGTCCTGGAGTCTCTTGCTTCCGTCGTGGTTGGTTCGTGAGTGTGAAAGGAGAATGGGACAGGCTGGGAGTCTTCCATGCTGTTGTTGGAACCGTGAGCGGCGTGCAAACACCATAATTGACGAAACATTGCAAGAAAAGCTACTGGAAAAGGAGGAACAAACACATTTTTCTGCCACGTATGACGAGACCGTGGCAACGGATGTCGACCGTCCGACTCGCCAAGAGTCATCAAATCACCGTGGCGCCTCGGGTATGATGCCATTAGGCGTCGACAGTGAAGAAGACGATGGCGTTGACCGCCACGATCGAATGGACGAAGAAGAGGACGATGGTGAGACCGATCGACCGCGAGATCCCAAGCTGAATCGCCCTAAAAAGCAGGTTTCATCGTCGTATCATGGCAATACCAACGTTTGGGATCTACCAGAAGACGGTGCATTTGGTTTGGAGAGCGCTTCCGTACCGTTGGGTCTGATGATCTCCAATGAAAGTATCCGCTTTGACAACATGACGCTGCCGCGCATTATAAGTGATGAATCACGTGATTCATATGCATCCAACCGAGAGATTACCCAGGGAATACAGGACGAGAAGACCGATGAGGAGGACGACGATGAAGACGAAGCGGATGAAGTCGGAAGCAAAGAAGCTGCGATTCAGGACGCTGTGTTGCGACGTCGATCGTTGCCTCATGCCACATCAACGCAAGTCTTTGACGATGACCTTGACGTAGCATGTGTATCGTCGCAAGGCTCAACATCAAGTGGGCTTCGTGAACTTGCGGAACATGACGGAGAAAGCGATGATTTTAATTCGTTTGGATCGGATTCATCGTCCATGCGGAGTAGTTTGCTTTCTCGGTATTCAGATATTGATTCATCGGGTCTTCCACTTGTCGAATCCATGCGTTTGAGCGATGGCACCACCACCACCGAAGGCGATGCGGATGAAATCAGACCACTTAAATCGAATGGAAATCGAAATCCACAACAGAACAAGAAGAAAAGCAAGAAACGACGATAGATTGTTCACAAAAACGAACGCGCCAGAAGATACCTCCACACAATCAATAGGAACGGATTGTATTATAAATCCCATACAGCTTCGGCATCTTGTTGGGGAGTATGGCTTACAAACACAGGGGGATGATACTGTGTACTGGTATCGTCTTTGTGTAATCCATCTTTATCATGAATGAGATTGTAGGAACTCCATTTCTTCCAGCTTTCGTCTTCCACGACCAATGGCTGTTGGACGTCAGTACTTGTACTCGAAGTGATCGTCGAAAGCGCCGAGGAAGAAGGCTTGTGCATGGAATTCTTGGATTTTGATCGTTTGGGATCCCAACAGTCGAGGAAACACGAGCAGCACGAGGTCGCACTGACACCTTGGCCCATTCTACCGGCATGTATGAAAGCTTCGTGTCTTGTCCGGCGTAATACGAGCGCGTTGCGTGGGACTCGTGCGCTGGACGTTGCTCGTTTGCTTGCGCGACTCTCCTCGTCGACTGGATCGTGACTAGACGGCGATCCGAATGGACATACTGGCGATCCGACCCGACGGCGGTTGAAGATCGGGTAGTTTTCAAATTTGATACCATGAGATACTACAGAAAGATACTTTTTCAGAGCATCACGAAAATAGCGGTGATCAACATGGCTTCTTTCATATGGACACGTTGTTATGACCATGGTGGAAGCTCAGCCAGCACGACAGAGCTCAACGCCAATTGATCAACTCTTGTTTCACGTCCGTGTGATCGATCCATGGCGCCCAGCACCATTACAAAACGAACAAACCCAGTCAGGGCGATGGTCGTTCTTTGGCCTGGAGCTTGAACTCCGTGGGCACCGACGCACACCGTCGGCCGATGAAGAAGTGCATGAGATGCTGGATTTCTCTGTTTCTACGAGGGACAAGCAGCGCGAACTCCTTTGTGGGATATTCGGACCGTTTACACTCACTGTGCTGTCGAAAATGCCGCTTGAAGTTGCAACCGATACCCAGAAACTCCTCCTTCAGCTCCTTGTGCCCGTCCAGACGCACAATACACTCGCTCGGATCAATAAAATCCACTTTCTCAAGCATTGTACAACGGGTGCTGACGTCTTTCGCGAGTTAGAACGTGTAGTGGACTCGGTGAGCGTCGCAAAACCGATTGAAATGACGTTTTTACGCCACAATCACGCGCAAGCTGCCACCAAAATTCGTCCATTTGCTGGTCGCCCTGATGTTCAAAAGGCCCAAGTAGATCAATTTCAAAAGCTGCAAGCCGACGAAGCCAAATGGTCCAACGAACGCAAGCGACGGAAACAATTTGTGTTGCAACAAATGGATATTTCCCGTGAACATTATCTGTATGATCACATTGGCGAACAACTGCAGTCACTACACGAAGAAATCATGGGTGGTGGTCAGTGGCATGCGTACGAGTTTGAAAAGGTATTGTGGTACTACCACGCACCGTCGGGGGATTTGTATGCGGAACATCCGATGCGAAACAATGAGAAAACACGACAGCTCATTGGTGGTGTCCAACTACGCACCCGTATGGCCGCAAAGCAGCTTCAACACGGAGCTAGGCGGTTTCTTCGTGTCAATTGCGTGGCCAACGCCGTCACAACGCAGATTCTTGAGCGTATAGCGGATGAAACACTGGTACGATCAATGGAAGAAGGGTTCCTAGCCCAAATTGCAGAAAAGTACGTTAACCAACTCAAAGCCAACACCACCAAAGCCGCGAAGATAAAGAAGCTCTTGATCAAGTTTGGACAAGCACATCGACGATCTCTAGAAGAAGAGGAGAAAGCGGAAAAAGTGGTGGAGCGCGTCCTGGACCCCACGTGCAACGAGCTCTTGAATTCGTTGATTGGTATAGCATGGGAAGCTTGCATCTCGGAATCATACGTCGGATATTTCAAGTCTAATGCCACAAAAGTAGCTAAAGCCAAGAGACTTTGGGAGAAATGGGGACAGAAGACCGTTGCAAATGCGAAACTCGAACAAGCGATGGATACTTTGGCCAGTCAAGCAACCGAGCGGATGCTAAACAGTGTGTGTGAGCAGCTTCTCGACTCTTCCATTGATGGCGCTTGGGATGCGTGTGTCGCCGAGTCGTATGTTGGGCACCTCAAAGCCAACACAACCAAAGCCGCGAAAGCGAAAAAACTCTGGGAGAAATGGAGTCATCAAAGTGTCGCAACAGCGAAAGCCGAAGCAGCAGCCCAGCAACGCCGACAGCAACGAGAAGAGGAAATGGTTCGTATTGTCGTGGATCGAGTTGTCGAGATTGTATGCGATGAAGTATTGCTCTCGTCGGTACTGCGTGGATGGGAAACCCGTATCACCAACTTTTACGACGCGGAGCTCAAAGCCAACAACATCAAAGCTGTATCCGCAATCAAACTGTGGTGGAAATGGGGACAACAGCGTGCAGCAATGACGAAACCCGAGACCAAAATCGTCACAATTGAAGTACCCGTCGAGAAGACACCGGATCCAATCCCCACAAACGATGCTGCCAGTCAAACAGCATTACCGGATTTGACGCCACAAAAGCCTCCAACACCACTTTCACCTCCTGTCATCGAAGAATCTTTACCCGAAGTCGTGGAAGCTGAACTACCGACCAAGACCGAAGCTCGTACGATTGTAGCAACCCCAGAGCTCTCGACGGTCTCGCATACCGTTGCATTGGTCACCGCCACGACACATGACAGTAGCAGTAACAAGTGTGTTGATAAAGCGACACCGGAGCACTGGCGATCGCAACTACGACTACTTAAACAGCATCAACGGACTCGACACTCTCCCCCACGCAACAAACGGACGTCTGTTGTGGCTCCACGACTCGTATCGTCTCCACTGCTTGTGGATCGTTCGTCTCTCCTCCTTGATCTTGCAATTGATGAACCTACGAATGGACTCATGGCATCTTTGGTGCGTCACAATCGCGGTGATTTGGATGCACCGTTTAAACTGACGTTGTTTCTGGTTGTAGCGCGAACCACGTCCGCGGATCACCTCCTATGACGACGACGAACGCGACGACACGTTCACCGCTTCTCCATGGCGACGTGATGGGAGTTTCCGTTCCTTTCATGCGTTTTTCAATGGGTCATCATCGTTGTCGTCGGCAGAATCGCCCATCAATCATCCCTTTCCTCATAGTCGCAATGCCATGAAATACGTCTCGACGCCATCGTCCACATTGCCCACGATGCTCAGGTCAACATCGCCTCCACTGCCTGTCTCTACACACCTTCCAAATCCGCATTTTCATGCAGTAGCAAGCACCAAACCCGCAGTATCTTCCCCACCCAAGAAACTTCCCTATATTCGACGACGGAAACATTGAAAATATGGATAAAACCGTAGATAATGTCAACCGAAAATTCGCGAATCGTGTTTTCTCGAACTTTGGAATATGTACCGTTAAAGACAAAATAATTCTAGAGCTGGATATGACAGACCAATCCCCCACCCTCATTCTCCAGGTCAGTGGATTGAGTTGATTGATCACCATGCCGAACCCTGCTGCCGAAGCCAAGAAGAAGTGCGTGCTGGCGGTCTATCCATTCTCGTCTTACGGGTCTAACGTGTGTGCTCATGTAGCGAGGGTAACGACTTCTTCAAGAAGGGCGACTGGGTCAATGCCGTCGCTAAGTACTCGGAAGCCATTGAAATTGACGCGTCAAACCACGTCTACTACTCAAACCGCAGGTACGACGGTCTATCTATCGAATTTATCTAACATCGCGTTCGACGGCGTCTAACGCCGATTCCATGTGGTTAGGTTCGATTTATCCTTCCCCAGCGACTAACTGCTTGTTGCCCTTGGTCTAACCTGTCGTCTATCCTTTCTAGTGCGGCGTATCTTGGCTGGCAAAAGTATGCGGAAGCTGCAGCTGATGCAGAAAAGTGTATTTCCATTAATGCTGATTTCGTCAAGGCATACCATCGTCATGGTTTGGCGCTCAAGCATCTTCAAAAGTATGATGAAGCCTTAACGACTTTACGCAATGGTCAACGGGTCGACTTTAACAACAAGGACCTAAACAAGTTGATTACGGAAATCGAGCCGCTTCAGAAAAAAGTGGAACAAGCTCGTCGTTCCGGTATGAGCCGAGCCGAACTTTTGAAAGAAGAAGGCAATGATGCATTCAAACAAGCCGCGTTTGAACGTGCGATTGAGCTCTATACCGAAGCATTGGAAGCTTGTGCCAAACAAGATTCTCCAGTGGCGTTGGCGTGTTACAACAATCGTGCGGCATGCAACCAACAATTAAGTAATTTTTCCGCCGTGATTCGTGATTGTTCGCATGTTCTCGAATACGAACCTGAGAGTCAAAAGGCATTGTTGCGTCGTGCCTTGGCGTATGAAGGATTGGAACGATACCGTTTGGCGTTGCAAGATATTCGTTCGCTGTTGGCGATTAATCCGAATATTGAGGTAAAGTATTATTATTATTGGAATAAAAATATTCGAGGCACAAGACTCATGCATGCAATTACGTAGATTGCCAACAAGGCGCAACATCGTTTGGGTGAATACGTGCGCAAACTCAAGGAAGGCAAGTAATGTTGATTTCCCATAGATACCGACTGGTAGCGTCTGGTAAGAACGACAAATAGCACGTGGTTGGAGGATGATGCTTAGGCGATTTCAGCGTACGTTTTGTGGCGTTGGGTCATGACGATCGCACGGATGTAGGTCCCGATCAACAGCATAAAGCACATGGAAGAAAAAAAGAGCCATGGGAGATTTCGGAGGAGCTCGAGGGTCGACGGACACGTGGAGAGCCATGGGATGATCGTGTCCAGCCACACGACAAACAGCATGAGCGTGAAGAAGAGACAGGACCATGGCAACCACGCTTGTATAGCTACAGAGGCAGCCCCATCATCAATATGAAGTATTCGACATTGAATGGACACCGTACCTTCGTTCCAGTCGGTGGAACGACACGCGACGTTGGAGTACCGGACAATGATATGGATAGGATTTGCTTGGGTTTCAAAACCAAAATCCCTCAGCGGACGATTGTCGTTCATTTTGCGCTGGATCATAGACGTATAGTCGACACCATGACCGTGGTAAAACGCCAAGGCATTGGGATCATTTGCTTCAATCCATCGCTGTGCAGCATCCATCGTCTCGAAGAGCTGAAGGTCGTTGGGATGGAGAACCAGTCGGGTTGCGAGATGCTGCTTGAGCTCCACGACACGCCAATGCGAGGGGAGTGTGAGATTCAGTTGTTTACCTGTGTCAGCAATCGCAACACGAAGAAACATGTTGATCTGCGGCGTGTGGAGACGATTGACGTATGATGATGTGGTCGGCAATCATAGCGCTTCCTGTGACGTGCGAGAATGCAATTCAAATGAATTGAACATGAATTTGACTAACGGTTTGTATAGATCACCCGCCTCGTCTGCAATTCAATTTTGAATTGAATACACACCTTTTCAAGATATGGCTACATGCAATGGGAAGACACTGGAAATTGAAGGCAAGAGACGTTGACGATGGATGAACAGTATAGACCACAATATGTACACCAGAGAAAGTCACTTCGGTTCGTGACTGGACGATTCGGATTGGATTGGTTAGGCACGGGCAATACGTCGGATCTGCGTTTCGACGGTATTGAGGTCTTTCATGGTCACTGGTGTTGCGGGACGTTGCCAATCCGATGGGAATTGTTCCAAGACAAGGAACGAATATGCATGTTGAACACTGATCATGGCATTGCGTTTCCCACCAAAGACTTGAAGAAACACAGCACTCTCTCGAAACGTAATGAGATCTTGAAATCCACCAAAATCACATTTAGGTGGTTTTTGTTTGCACCAGGCCAGTCGATCACGCAAGGCCATGCCCATTTCTTGAATCCCGAGATAGCCATTCACCGCCCGTCCAAACAAATCATTTGCCAGACCACTGTCGACCTGGGCAGGATCTTGACCATAATACGAATCGGCATGTACCAGGGACGAATCGTGTTCGATAAAATTGTGTTTACCTAAATCCGCCAGCGTTAAACGAGCGGGGGAGTTGGCGGTTTGAAACAAGACCACAGATAAATCCGCATTGTAGACTTTCATGATCGCATCACGTAGCAGTTGAGGTGTCAAATTGTGACCATCACGAGGAATGTAACCGTGATTCGCCAACGTATTGAGGCCAGGACATGGCGACCGATGGTACAACGCGGGGGACTTGGGAACCCCAGAGACTTGATCCCCACTGGGGCGAAAGTATTGACCAATCTCTAGAGTTTGCGTTCCGCCGTTCTGACCTTGCTGGGCATACACTGGCGACACTGACGTGGCTTGAATAGCACCAAATGCAGTAGCCACAAAAACAACAAAGGAGAACAACATGGTCTCTACGAGAAACGAGAGAGTAGTACACTTGGCTGGTACCGAGTAATTGAGAGAATGGAGACAAGAGAGAAAGGAACGAGTGGCAAGTCGCAGTGGTGTGGGAGTGTTACAGAGGGAGATCCATTGCTTATGGACCAGATGATACCGTGCTTCACACCGTGGGGTAAAATCTACGTTTCTGGTACTATCCACTGTCCAGTGGTTGTCCGTGCAAACCACTCGCCTCCACTACCTCTATAAGCAACATGACGAACAGCTGTACCCCGAGTGACTCCTCCTGTAGAGGCACAACCCATACATGAATCTCAGCAATGGTCTCGCTCGTCATGACAGAGATACAGATGGCTACACTGTCAAACAGCTATAGAGTAAAGCAGCTCTCAATCGCCCCAATCGAAGAACTAAGCTTCTACCGGATCTGTAGGATCAAATCGGCGCCACTGATTCCACCGTCAAAGGAGTTCGTACGAACAGAGGGATGGGAAGCTGAAAAAGTCAGATCAGAATGTGCTTACCGTGTAAATCAGCACGAAGAGCTTATCCTAGTGCTGGCAAGGCAACGAACGATGTACATTCTTCTGTCATTACTTTAAACCAGTTGATGATCAACTCTAAACGGACATAGCTTTAGACAACAGAGTGATGATTGATACAATTTTATATCTAGACAGACACACATTCATGCAATACTAAAGACCGCAAAACTACGACCAACAAGTGTGCAAACATCACACACTGCCACTACGTAGACTCTGCCACTCGCTCAGACACCAGCAATGCGTTGAATCTGCGTGGAGAGGGCATTGAGTTCTTTCAACGTCACGGGTCTTGCTGGACGGTGCCAATCGCTTGGAATTTGTTCAAGGATCATGAACGAATGCAAGTGTTGATCACGAATCGTATTGGTACGTTTGTCCCCAAAGATTTGGAGAATCGTTGCCGCTTCGAGGAAAGTAATCGAGCGTTGACTCGCACCAAAATCACATCCAGGCGGTTTTTGTTGGCACCAGATCAACCGATCCCGCAGAGCAATCCCAAGTTCTTGTGCCCCAAACTGACCATTGACTGCTCGTCTGAGTAAATCAGTACCAAGACCACCATCGACCTGGGCTGGATCTTGACGGTAGAACATATCGGCATGCACAAACGATGCATCGTGTTCGATAAGATTGTGTCGGCTTAAGTCGGCAAGCGTCATGCGCCCGGATGGCAACGGATCCGTTTGAAATTTTGCCACAGAGAAGTCAACGTTGTATACTTTCATGATGGCGTCCCGAAAGATCTTCTGCGTCAACTGGCGACCATCCCGTGGCAGGTGACCATGGTTTGCAAGGGCGTTAAGAGCGGGACATGGGGATCGAAGGAACTTGGCTTGGGACTTGGGATCACCCGAGACTTGATCTCCAGTTGGACGAAAGTACTGACCAACATCTTGAGCGTGGACGAGGACGAGGACATTGAGAGAGACAATGGCGAGGTGGAAAAGTACTGAGACCATGACGAAACGAGTACGATGGGATGGATGTCGCTGGAAACAAGTAATTAGAAAAGTGATGATAGAGAAGTGGATCGTGACATGATCACATTGACCAAAGCGTAAAACTAGGTCTCGAAAAGAGAGACCAGTGATAGGGAAGACAGCGTCACGATGGTATCCCTTCTTACTTCAACAACGATCGTCATAAGCATTCTGTGCCACAAACGCGTCGACAACTGGGTGCCTGCCGAACACGCTGAGTGGAACAGAACCAGCAGCCAAACACTCG
>JAADWU010000597.1:0-10957 GCA_023336255.1 Pythium graminicola | reverse complement strand
GTTTTTCCACGGTCTTTCACGGAACCACGATATGAGACCCAGGATTGAAGTCGTTTCCTCCCTATGTCAACGAAATCGCCTCTGCGCATGTTCCATACAGATGAACCTCTCCTTCCTCACTCGGCAATTTGCCAACAACAAGCTCCAAGCAAGCCAGAATGAAGTCTAGTATTGTTGTTGCGGTCGTTATGTTCGCAACGCTCGCTGCGTGTCTGCAGCCCATCGTGGCTCAGAGCCATGACTCTGTCAAGGAGAAAGGTGGCGATCCACGCGGGAAGCGATTTGCATTGCGACGACTCGCCGAGGAACCGGCAGCTTCAGTGTCATGGACCAAGGCCGACGAGGCTGCTGCGCTCGCTCGTATGGCCGACGAAGATCGGTACCCGTACCGACGTGATTACCGACGCGATGACCGACGCGATGATAGTCGAGATGATCGCCGTGATGATCGCCGTGATGACCGGGGTCGCTATGAAGACACTAGTGATATCGAGGAGGCGGAAGCTCTTGAGATGTACTGGCGTGGTCGTGATCGTGACTGACGTCGAGGTCGTGACTGGCGTCGTGGTCGTGACTGGCGTGGTGGACGTCGTTGGAACTAGATGTCACTTGAAATCAAACGAGCGGACATCTCGACAGAGAGTCGAAGTGAAAACAGCGATCAGTAGTGTGTTTCATTTCAGCAGTAACAAATCATTGATGTTGGACGAAATTATGTCTACCCTTGTTGGTCTCTTTGCTCGCTCGCTGTGCATTGCATTCATCTTGGACAAGTGGAGACGATATAGTAAACACTGGGTTGGTTGCTTAAGGAGGAAAGAGATGAGGACAACGGTAGAGTATCTCATTCGTACAATTGTATTCGTTGTTATATGCATCCAGGTTTGATCCTCCAAAAGTTGACATCATTGAAAGCTTCATCACCCATGCTACGTGTTCGTACAGTAGACGAGAGAACATCCGATACAAACTCTTCAGTTGCAGTGAACACTCGTTTCATTGAGCTGGGTGGTGACATGGGTGGGGCAAAGGAACGTGGTGATGAAGGTAGCGATGAGGACGATGTGAGCGAGGACGACATGGAGATGTGCTCAAGAGATTCTCTACTACCTTGTCGACTTGGATATCGCGGAGATGGGGAGCAAATCGGCGGAAACATTTTGTCGACAAGTCCTAGCAGACTGAAATACGACTCTTGGTAGTTCATCATGGATCGATGTCGTAATCGACCATCACCTTCGTCAACAAGAAACACTTTTCCTGGAAACACACCCACTTGTGTGAAGACAACACTATCGGCGTACGTTTTGCCAAAGGCCGCATAGAAAGGGTTGACATCGTCTGGAAAGAGCGTGCGAATGCCGTTGAGTGCTTCAAACTTGAAATCACGTGAGACATTCGTAGCATCTTCGCCATCGTCTTCCAACAGTCGATCGGGAGAAAGGAGAACCGGCCCATTCGGAAGTGCTTGGTCTCGACTGCCAGAAGAGCCGCGTAGCATTGCGTGAATAAGATCCGCTTGGGAGAGACCACGACTCGTGAGATACACGATGCGATAGCCGTTTCGTGCAGCCCGTGCATAGAACTCGATGGCACCTTTATGAACCCCAGCCGTGTCCTTGTCTTTGCTGGCAAGTAGTCCACTAAGGCGACGACCCGTTGGGGTACGAGTGATGGCGCCGTCAATCTCCGCAATAATAATCTTTTCCGTGATGGACCACAGATAAAGCTTGGCCGAGACACGTTGAGACCCGCTAAATGTAGACACGACGAACTCAATGTCATTGGTACCGTGATGGAAGCCCATTCGTGCCAGCTGGTCTTGTGATGGCTGCAACGTTTTCCGGTAAAACACTGGGGAATCGTTCGGCTCAATTGATGGACTCATTGGAACTGGCTCGACTGGCTGGAATGTGGATCCAACTTGTGGCGATTCACTGCCAGCAGAAGATGATCGTGGAAACCATTGAAACCATCGCCGAGATGGTTTGTCGCCTTCGTTGGTCGTGGTAGTTGAACGAGAATCGACTTCATCTTTTGGTTGTTCTTTGTCATTCTCGTCCTCTTCCAAGTCCCCAAACCAAAAGGAGGGCTCTTGTCGCTCGGACTGTCGTCGGCGAACGCTTTCAGTCCACAAACATGTTAACGGGGGTGGTTGAGAACTGGGGAACAGCACACGCGATACGAGGAACGCCTGGAGGTCAGTATCGAACGGGCAGATCTTGCCGTCGATGAGGAACCGGAGATCTGGATTCTGAAGATATGACGCAGCGTTCTCCTTGAAGGACTCAGACGTGATAATGTGCTCGGAGAAAATGGTGTGCGCTTCTTCTCGCGTTTGGGCTGCGTCGAGGAGCTTACCGCATAGAGACATACACGGGTGATCTAGAGATATACCGTCAGTCTCACGAGACAATATATCCGTAAACGATTCCACAACTTCTTACCTGAGACGTACGAATTGGTCTGGAGGTTCTCCGCTTCGACTGCATCAAAATATACCGAGGCGCTCTTCACCATGGGGTACGTTCCATCGTCATCTTCAAGCGTTTCTTCTGCGTGTCCGGCGAGATCTCCCATGGACGCAGCATGCACAATGGGCAAGGCACCCCATCCCCACTTCAGTCGCTCGGCTGGCGCACTTGCCTCACGATGCAATGGTGCTCGACGAGCATTTGACACTAGTCTACATCATCCATTAATACGCTTCTCCATCGTCCCAATTCCAATAAAAAATCGTACCTGTATGCATCATGCCACTCGGCGGGTTCTACGTTTTGACTACTGGTATCCTTGAGGTTCTTCTTCTCAGTCTCCACTGTTGGCTCGGATGGCGGAAGACTCGTGACTATTTCCTTTGCTTCGACTGTCACTGGCACGGTAGATGGCGAGGTGTCCACCGTACTCAAGGTCTTTCCAGTCGGTACGGGTGATGCCGATGGACTGACGAGTGGCGATGTACGATAATCATCATCAACAGGAGTCTCAACCGAATCGACAAAGAACGCTTCACCTGCAGCCCCCAACTAATACACAATAGAATCATCCAAGTGAGCCATGTCGAGTGTTGTCCACGCATATTACAAACGCATACAAACCTTCATATGAACATCTGGGACGACGATACCGTTCACAATGAGCGTGACGGTCTTTTCTGCCTTGTTACGCGGTTCGACCCGGCCAAAATGCACATGAAATGGCGTACACTGCACGTCGCCATTCTCATGTTGTACAGCGACAATATCAATCGCACCTGACGCTGTGGCTTGTTGTAAATCAAAGACATTCGTGACGTAGTCTTTGACCGAGTAGATGACATTCATCTCTACGTCTCTCGCTCAATTTGTACGCGTTGGACGTCGTTCTTTCACGAGTGACTCTGCGTATCGATGCTTATTCTCTAATGACGATGGTAGCGAAAGGTAACGAGCGGACGAAGAGAAGCGACGACGCCAAAAGCACTGTTTTGCTGGGTCGGTCCACTCGACTCCGGTGTAGAAGGTGCTTGTTGAGAAATGGTGGCTTTTACACTTGAAGAACAACGTCAGAGCTTCAATACACTTGATTTCCTCCAATCATATCTCAGGACAAATCGAAAATAGCCAATCAATGCACTTGAAGATCTGCGTAGGTAACCCTTGAGGACATGAGTTGAGTCAGGAGGTCAGTGCATGCCTTCATGATCCCATCTTGGGATCGATCGAGAGAGATTCGCCAGGCAACCGATAGCTACGGATCGATCGATCGCATAACCACACTATCCAACTTCAGATACGATTCTCTAAAGAGGTATATTTGTGTATAAAAGTTACTGAAGCACGACTTCTTGGATCGTGGGTCTCCTTGCATTCGGGGACGATGGGGATATGCAGATATGTTGAATAAAATAGATACCGCGTTAGACTGCAGCTGTCTCAGCATGGGCTTCCTCTCGTCTCATAGCAGCTTCAAAGTCACGCATACTACGGGATTCCAAGTGGGCAATAGAATGCTTGTGGTTGTACGCACGTGTAACCTTTTCAATATCCGGTGGGGAATATCCACCGGTTGAGTGTGGTTCACATGGTACAAATTCAAAGCGACATGCTTGACCACGCATACTCACATCCACCAGCAAATTATCGCCTTCACGAATACCAACATAACGTCGATGTTGGTTCATACTCTTGAGGTACCCCAGGGATGAATATTCCCATTTGAGACCAGTCTTGCCACGAACCCATCGTGGGTTTTTCACACGAAGATCTCGAAAGCACGAATACGTGGAGCGGGAAAACATATACTTGCCCGTATCTTCATGCACAAAACTCACTTTGATGCAATTGTAGACTTTCGAGTAACATTCAAGTCGAAAGACTGAGCGTTCACTGGCATTTTCTTCGGGAATCACATCGACTTGTCCAGTAGGAAGAATTCGTACATAGTGATTCCCATTCACGCGTAGAAAGACATTCTTACCCGAGAGTTTGAGGACACTATCCACAACGCTTTGTGAGAGGGCTTTGATGTCTTCAATCTCACGGTAGAGCGCATCGACATCTTCTTTGGGAATACGATCTTCAAATGGTACACGGCCTTTGGCTCGTGTAAGGTTTTGCTTGCACCATTGTTCACCTGTCATGCACCAATGGGCTGCATGTTCACAATTTTGTCGGAAAATATTGAAATCACCACGCCCAAGACCCAAGAGAAACTTGCATCGCGCGAGGACGACTTCAGGTAGATCGCTCTTGGTCAAATGGACTTCCCCCCAGCGTGAGAGAATTTCCCGAAGACCTGAGGTATGATATTCAACAAGACGCAAGTGTCGCACATCACGATTGTAGAGAAATTCTTCCAGTGTCGAGATACGGAAGCATGAATCGGCTTGAGCATCCCGTGTATTTTCAAGTGGACTCCAAACATGACACACTTTAATATCGGCAAGCGTTTCACCTGACGCCCAGACAAGACCATGATGTTGATAACTAATGGGCCATCGACTGTAATCCCAAATCGCAATATGGTCACCAGGACGTAAGGAACGTGTATCCAAGACCTTGGTATAAACGCCACCCATCGTGTTGTTCTTTCTTGGAATGAAGAATGAAACGAGTCGTTTCAGTCGAGACTTAGCGTAAGAATGGCTTGTGAAAGTCACACACACCACAGAGCAAGATGATTAGAATCTAGTGTGATTGGCAGAATGGCTCCGCGGTGGATGGGCCCTTGAGACAGCAGGGCGCTGGCTACACACACCCACAGAAAGAGCCCGGATTTGTCGTCCGTGCACCTTGGCGATGGAGATGGACTGGCATGTCCCGTGGAAAGCCAGCAATACTGTACCCCCTTTCATGTTGCATGTTGGGAAAGTACATATATATGCTTTAGTAGGGGTACTAAGACCTGTCGAAACAAATAGGACGAGTTTGCTATGCATTTTGACAGTACGAGTGGTTTTGTGACACCCGCGGTTTTGTGTTCTCCAAGCATTGGCGCGACAAAAGCATAGGCAACATGAGTGACGACGAGTATGAGGATGGCGAGATCTTGGAAGAAGGAGAAGAGCCAGAAGTTGTAACCAAGGCAGTTGGTGAAAACAAAAACAAAAATACCGTCTCTGCGGCGCCAAGGCCTTCCGCTGCGTCGAACAATCATGAAAAACAACCACAAAATGGCTCCACAACATCCCTCCCGCCTCGAGCGACCACTGTGGCGCCAGTGCAGTCCAGACACTCTAGCGACTACAATGCGCCATCGCGTGGTGGATACCGAACGCCGTCACCGAGTGGATATGCGTTATCTTCCCATAGCGTCGTCGGTGTGAAGCGATCGCACGCAGAAGCGGGATCAAACGGCGCATCCTATCGACCTCCAAGTCATAGTACTTCTCGTCCCAGTACAAGCAACACTACTAGCAACTATGAGCAAGAACTTCGACGTCGAGACGATGCCGAGTACTCGGAAGGTATGATTCTACGCTTCCCTCGGCAAGTCGTGGCCAGTAATGTACTACTCAATTTTGGGCCATGGGCAGAGGCGTTTACAACCCGATCACGAAAACGACTTGATGTTGACGATCTGCGCGACATCATACTGAATGTCCTCGATACGAAGACGAATGTGAGCCCGTTTCTAATGGAATCCTTGTGTCCGAACAAAGCAGCACCAACCAAACTATGCGTTGTGCTGCTAGGCAATCTCCATCCAGCGGTCCTCCAACGCCAGCGACCAGACTTGCCGTTCTTTGATGCTTGTACGTCAATTCCCTGTATGCTATCCAATGCAAGTCAAGATAAACGTCGAGAAACACCCTTGCCACAATTACTCTATCGATTTCCAAAGCCACCGGTCGACACAAAGTGAGTATGCATTGGTTTCTGGGTTCTTTGAGTTGGTAGTTGACTAACCGTTTATATTTTCTTTGTAGGAACTTGACTGGCGACCAACTTTTCTACGAGCACGAACTCACCTTTTTGATGGCGCATTCCATTGGATGGAGCGATGAAGTTCTACTTCAACCACACGGTGCATTTGTCCGAAAGAGTCAGCCGCAGGGAGGAACATGGGAGCTTGATGGCGATCTGTTGCATCTCAAGTGGCGCTTGCAGCGCAACAAGGCTGATGAAGCGGACGGTTTGGTGGGTGATGACAACGAGGACGAAGATTCCTATAGTCTGGACGTGCTGGTGGCTGAAGATCCTTCAATGCACTATTTCATCACAGAATCTGTCACGGACAAAACGTATGCGCACGAGACACCTGATCACATGAAGACGAAGCGTCAGCGAACGGATGGGGACCGACCACGTAACATTCGAATGTCGCTCATCAAAGCTACGGAGGCTGATGTTCCGCGTGACGAAACAGGAGCCGTCATACGGGTGGAAAAGAGTGGAAACAAGACAACAGCTAGCGAATCAGCTCCAAAGCCATCGTTTGATGTGTCAAGTCTGAAGCACGAAGACTATGAAGAGTTTGTCATCTCCAAAGAAGAGCTTGCATTACATCTCTTCCCGATTGACATTGAAGTGGAGCAAGCTGCCCTTATGAAAGAGTCGAAGGGAGCAAGCCGCGATATCTTCGTGAAGACTGGAACTCGCCCAGCATCAGTCCCGAAGCCTGATGGACCAGATGTAATTGCCTTAGATTGCGAAATGTGTGAGACCGATCTCGGTATGGAGCTCACGCGAATCACTGTGGTCAATGTGTTTGGGGAAGTCGTCTACGACCAACTCGTGAAGCCCCAGAATACTATCATCAATTACCATACACAGTACAGCGGTATCACGGAAGACATGCTGGCATCAACTCGCTATAAACTGGAGGATGTGCAGCGTGACTTGTTGGAGAAGTTTTTGTTTGAAGACACAATCTTGGTGGGTCATTCGTTAACGAGTGATTTGCGTGCTTTGCGTATTGTTCACTTGAAGATCGCAGACACCGCTGTTCTGTATCCACATGAACGTGGTTTCCCATTCCGAGCATCACTGAAGATGTTGATGAAGACTTACTTGGGTAAAGACATTCAGACAAAACTCCAGGATGGACATGACTCGGCAGAAGATGCTCGTGCTGCGATGGAGCTTCTCATTCAGAAAATTTGCCGAGGTGCTGAATATGGCATTCCTGATATCGTAATGTCCAGTACTGCATTTGACACACTACCGGACAAACTCGCTGCGCGCAACAAGCGTTTAGCCATGCTTATGTATGAGCATAAGCTATCGGGTGACTGGGTTCTTACAGAGAGGAAGGCATGGGATCTCTATGCAAGTGGTCATCATCAACTATCAATCCACAATCCCTCTGATCATGCCAAGGCTCTTGTCGAGAAACACAGTGATTCGTCGGCGAACTCTTCAGACGATGAGGGTGAGCACCCGACCATATCGGAGGTTTCACACGCTGGTTTTGAAGCGGACGCCTTCGTGGAACATGTCAAAGCAGCGACAGCCCGAGGAGACGACGTTTGCTGGCTCGAAGTCAACCAAGTCAGTGATCAGTCGGCTGCAAAAGAGTTTATTCTGCATCATGCCCGTTGGATGCGCCGTCAAGAAGCTTACTGTGATCAAGTGGATGCACTCTTGCGCCGCATTCGCGATGATGCCATTTCCGAAGGGACTCTAATGATGGTGGTGCCACAAGGTGATCTGGGTATTTTGCGCTACGCGAAGGCACTGAGCACCCGCTCACGATGGAATGATGTGACCCCAGAGAAAGAAATCGTCAATGAACTGAAAGAAGCCGTCTCCGACGCTTTCCGCGGTGCCTGGGATGGTTGTGCGTTCTTCACGCAGAAGTAAAATGCAATAACCAAACAGAATAAAAGATAATGTTGTAACAGGAGGTAAATGGAGTTTCCTACTCGGAGTCTTCCTCATCGACGGTTCGTCTCTTCTTGACGCTGCGAACGATTTCCTCTTCTTCGTCGTCGTCGTCATCCTGGTCCTCTTCAGCATGGTCCTGGTCACTATCTGATCGATCCTCACGCGCACGGCTACGGCTGTACTCATCGAAGCCGTCGCCATGGAAAGAGGACGCTGATGGGCGACGTGCTGGCGGTGCTGGTCGCCGTCCGCCAGCTTTATTACGGCTGCGACCACCAAACTGCTCCTTGATCGCCGCCACATTGTCACCGTCATCGTAGTCCCCACCATCGTAGCCTTCCTCCAGGAAGGAAGCATCCATACGTGAAGCGCGTCCACGATCGTCCTCGTACGTTTGGCGCGCCTTCTTGCGGTTCTGGAGACGCAACCGATCTTCGTTGATCTTGGCACGCTGCTCTTGTTCACGTTCACCGTCCATCTCGGAGATGTAATGCTTGATCTTCTGGACACCCTTGTTGTGTTTAGCACGCATCGACATGGTCAGGCTCTTGTGAGACTTGCTGGATGTGGTCGTCGGTCGGATCGTCAATTTCTCCTTGAGGCGTCCATGGCATTCGAGCACAGTCTCCTGACCGGGTGCCTCTGGATCATCATCAAGTTGCGGCTTGTCACTAGAAACTTCATTCACAAACAAGAACGAGTTTGGAATCTTCTGACGCGAGAGATTCAGTGCTTCTTTACCAACGAACAGTGTGAGCGAGCCATCTTCCCACTGCACGACCTTGGCGTTCGACTCGCGCATCGGCTTGCGTGTCTTCGGATCGATCTTAACCTTGCCGTTCTCATCACGCTGGTAACGCCAACGCACATAGTTACGATAAAGCGTTTCATCCGACGGGTTGCTCATCTCTTCTTCAATGGCTTGCTTGGTATACGCCTCTGGTACGAGACGTAAAATATTGGGCATCTTACAAATGAACGCAGTCGTTGTCTTGGATGGTTTGGGGGTCTTGGGCAACCAAATTTCATTGGAATGACTTCCACCATGACTCACACCATGATCTTCTGCATACAAATCTTGCGACGCACGATTCTCTTCCCGTACGGGGGATTCCTTGATTCCACTGGCTTTGAATTCTTCTTCTTCCGAGTCATAATCCGACCCAAAAAGATCTTCCATTTCTTTTTCCTTGCTCTGGTCTTCATTATTGGATCCAGTATCGCCCCCACTCGTTGCGTTGGTAGGTGTTTTGGGCTTGTCTTCCGCACTATCGTCATCGTCTTCGTCGTCACTAAAGAGGCCACTATGCGACGCTGAAGGCTTCGTTTCGGTCGTATTGCTCTCACCACCTTCACGCAGAGCTGGTTTACTCGATGGTGCACTTAGATCAAACTCATCCTCACTGCTACTACTGGCTTCGGGTGATGACATACTGACCAATTCCCAATGCTTGTTGCCCCTTGAGCCACTGGCGTTTCCTCCCGCCGCCCCCTTTTCATTGGTTCACTAAGTACGATGCGAACTTAATAGTAGTATGATCACTATTGGTAGAAATTATGTGTCGTACTTAAGAGAATATTCCGTATCCCCCCATTCTGACAAGTGGCAAACCGCAAAGCAACTCGAAGCAATCATGGCCGAGCCGGATGACTTGTTCACGCTGAAGAATCAACTCTGGGTTGGGAATTACCATAATGCACTCAGTGAAGCCAACATGCTGAACCATTTGAGTGATGGATTGCGTCAAGAACGTGATGTGTACGTCTACCGTGCGCACCTCGGCCTTGGCAATGTCGGTCTTGTGCTCCAGAGCATTCCGGATTCGGCCACCACACCAATCTCACTTAGCGCTGTTAAGTTGCTTGCAACATACCTGAACAATGGTGACAAGGAAATGATTGAATTGACACTCAAGGAATGGCTTGCGGATCCAAATAGTGGTGAAAATCCTCATTTGCTGTTGGTTGCCGGAATGATCTTTTCACGTGAAGGCAAGCTTTCGGATGCATTGTCAGTCCTCACCAAGGGCAACACACTCGAACATCATCTCTACATTGTTCAACTGTACTTGCAACTGGATCGTATTGATCTGGCGCAAAAGCAGGTTCAGGAAATGCGTCGAATTGAAGAGGATTCGACCCTGACGCAACTCGCCCAGGCATGGGTGCTCACGCTCAAGGGTGGCGACAAGGCCGACGAAGCAACGCTTCATTTCCAAGAACTTTCCGATCGCTTTGGTGCGACGCCATTGTTGTTGAATGGTGCGGCAGCAGCGTTCATGGCCATGAAAAACTATGTGGAAGCCGAACGATTGCTCCTCGAGGCAGTTGGCAAGGATCAGACAAATGAAGATACACTCGTGAACCTCATCGCTGTTAGTGCACACTTGAACAAGCCCTTTCAACAGTATGCCATTCAGCTTCAGCAAGTTGCCCCACAAAATGCGTGGCTGGAAAGCTTCATCCAGCTTGATCAGGAATTTTCTGCCACGGCCGCCACCTTCTCGTAAGTGTTCGGAATGGATCCAGTGGAGGATACTGTTTGTCTATGGAAGAGGTAATAAAGCTTCAAGATGCATATCTTTAGTCGTGGCTTTTACGCTAATGATTCCTCTCAAAAGTCTCCGTGTGTTAGTAGTGATGGTACC
>JAADWU010000596.1:0-10970 GCA_023336255.1 Pythium graminicola | reverse complement strand
TGGAATGCAAAACACATCTTGAGAGTCTTATAGAGCCAAGCAAGCGACGAGACACCATACCCCTACGGTTAGTTGTGTGGGCCGGCCCCGAAAATGACACCGACACGTGCGATACGCTGGAACACGTACAAGAACTCACGCAAGCCGCACGTAGCGTGATCGAAGATGATGATCTCGAGTCGAGACGTTTCAGATTAAACGAGTGTGCCGTCGAGTTTCCTGATGGGTCGACGACAACGAAATTCCTCCACCTTGTCATTGCAATGCGTCAGCGTCGTTTACGCATCCCACGACTCGTGGTCAACCCCATTCTGTGTGATAAACCCATCAATCAAGCCACGATAGCACAAGCGATTCAAATGCTACTACTCCCACAAGAGTTGCAAGATGGTGTCATGTGGCTCTCAATGCGAAATTGCACGGGGCATCGTCTACTCACCCCCCCGTACTCGGCAGTGATGCACAGTCCGTCCATTCGCCGCATGGTTCTTGATATGTCTGAATATCGTCGACGAGATTCTGATGGCCAAACCGAGTGGCGCTGGCTTGCACTCGGGCTGTTTAGGTCGGTAGGAACACACTTGATTGGTTCACTTGAACTCAATGTAGCCAGCCTAAAAGAATTTGATTTGTCCACCATCGAGTCGATTCTTCTCAGCAACGATCCCGTCAATACAACGTTGAACCTGGAGCTGGAGCATCGACCGACTCCATCCTTACGCGTTGTGCAGTTGCCGAAAGGCTCTGAAATCTGGTTAGCCAAGCCAGGATTAATGGAAGAGAGCTCACAACCGGCTGATTTCAGTTGTCAATTCGACTTGGCCAACGTGCACGTGTTAGAAGATCTCAACTCCTCACACCCTTGGTCGCATGTTTTGGTTCCTAGTATCGGTCCATGACGGGTACTTCGCGACTCTATTGTTGGTGGCAATATCGAGCAACAATTAACTAGACGGCGTAAAGGGTTTCGTGACCTTGTCCTCAGTGGTCTCTCAGATCAAAGTGCTGAGCCAGCGCTAACGTTGCTCCGACCAATTGCGCACGACACTGTGAAGTTAGAGCTTCGGAATTGGGAGCAAACAAATCAAGTGAGGGAAGTGCAAGTGTGGATGCACCAATGCCTCTCCTCTTGCCCCCAACTACAAGAGTTTGTCGAGTTTGTCGTAAGTGCTCATCACGCGGAAGCTATTGAAGCTTGTATTGAAGTGCTAGAAGGGGTGGATTCAACTTGCCAACTCCACACGTTAACACTGGACTCGGTCTTTGCGGCACGTGTCAGTTCAAGTCTAGGTCATCTATTAGATGTTCTTCAAGATCCAAACCATGCTATCACGCAACTCCGACATCTCACGATCGCTATTGCTGACACAAACTCGGCACGAGTGGGAGTATTATGGGATGATATCCTTCGCTCTCTCGTCGACGTATTGCTGTCCAACAAGCAATTGATATCGTGTCGATTGTTACTTCCATCAAGTACGAGTCACCATCGCAAGCACCATCGTCATCTATTGGAAGGGTTTCATGGCGAAAATCTCCCTCTCCGTGCCTCACCATTGGCGTTTTCTTGCAAACTCGCGTTTATCCGTGCAATCTCCTCTTCTACAAATCCTCTGCCGACTCGATCATCCCTGTCCAGTGATACAATCGCACTGATTTTTCAATTTGCTGCCAACAATGTCCGTCGGGTCTGTTTGTTCTTGTAAGATCAACCACCATTCTTCAACGACCATCATCCACATTCGTTTTCTTCATCACACATGTCGCGTGCTGGACGATTTGATCGACACATGTCGCAGAATGTAGCCATATCGTTGATCAAATTCCAGAAGATCTCTCCAATGGGTCGTATCAATATTCCAGATTGTCCTCCACTACCAAGCAAGAGTGTGAGAAAAAGAAAACCTAGAGGTTCATCAATCATCCTATCGTTCCCCACAAGTCGCTTTTTAGTGTCGGTGTATTCTGAAGTAGAAAAGATTTCTCTGTGTTGAGACACGCCTGGACAGATCAAATGCACCCATCCCGTTCCAGACTTGGTTTTTGTACCAAAACCAACCCAACGGTCCGAACAAAGAGGTCAAGGCTGTCGCAACGGGTGGATATGAGCCATGCTAATACCGTTTTTGCCATGATCGGGTCCTTGGATCTACAGTCGTTTCCAACGCATTTGATCCCTAATGATTGTGAGCTTTATACGTTGGCATCACACCCTTTCGAGTGCAAACGAGTCGCTTCTTCTTCGATTGCCTTCCCCTTTCTGACGCCAGTCAGTCCAAAGGGTTTTGCCACACGGTCCCCTGACAGAACAATTCTGCCACCCCATCATGCACTTCAACTTGTCATACCATTCATTCTTCTGATATGTTTTTATCATGTTTAAAGAGGTTTTAACATTTTTTTTGTACCCATTCACTTCGGACATCGGGGGTGTTCCTACTGACGCCCATACATATTTTCTCGACCGAGACAAGCGACATGGCCGCGCTGGCCCCGGCGCCACGCCATCGTTCACGCCGCAGTATCCATTCTTCTTTACCCACTGCGATGGTCGACCCTACATCTTCTGTGCCTGTGGTCCGTGACGGCGCCGTTGCGTTGCCCAATGTACCTCACGTTGTCACCCTGAGTGGGGCTCGTGTTGTACTTTGGGACACCATCAAACGTCGTGCCGAGCGACTCACCAGCGATCACATTGAAGCACTTGTATCCCTTCTTGTCCATGGTGCCGATCGACAACGTGAAGACGTCGCGGCGATTCTTGCGAACGCGGCATGTGACAAAATCAACCGACGAGAAATTGCCATGGCCGGTGCGATTCCGTTGCTCGTCCGTGGTGTTGTCCAAACCGACCGCAGTCAAAAGACATTTATTGGGAAATTGACACGTGCCCTCGCGAATGTTGCGTGGCACAATGACGAGAACCAACTACAGATTGAAGCCAGTGGTGGTTTAGATGCATTGGTGGAGATTCTTACCAACGATAGTGATTTAGAAATTCAAGACGAAGCTGCAACGGCGTTAAGCCATGTATTGGATCACAGTGAAGTTGCCCAACGATTTCGTGCAACGACGAGTGGCAAAGTACTCGACAAGATTGCAAACAATGCTTCGGAACCCCAACGATCCCAAGCCAAGTGGTTGTTGCAGAAGATTGCCATTCAAGTCATCACGCCAAATGACGTCGTTGCCGACATTCCAGCGATTGTGGCACTACTTTCAAGTGACCCGACCGTCAGTTTTGTCTCGGCAGACCACACAGCACGAGCAGTCGCTGTACTCCGGACGCTTGCTTTGGATGCCAAGCATAAATCGGATATATTCGTAGCCGGTGGACTCACACCGCTCATCGGGCTGTTGAAAACCGGTGTGGAAAAACAACGCGTCGATGCTGCATGGACACTGGGACATCTTGCGTGGAATGCATTCAGTCAAGCGCAAATCGCCAATGCCGGTGCGATCCCACCATTGATCGAGTTACTCCAGAGTACAAGTGTCCGCGACCGTGAAGGAGCGGTGTGGGCCCTTCGTCATCTTTCATCCACATCTGATAATCGAACACGCATTGGTTCGTCCAGCAAAGGCATTCCTGCACTAGTGACCAGTGTACGGTCGGCAGGCTCGGCGTGTGAACGCGAACATGCGATTGCGACGTTGAAGAACCTTTCATGTAGCTCTGACAACCAAACAGCCATCAGTGCCGCCAATGCGATACCGATCCTCGTCTACGTCTTGTCCAAAGGCACTCCAAGTCAAATATCTGAAGCGGCTGCAACATTGCGAAATCTGGTTCGCAATCATTCGACGAACCAGTTGTTACTCACTCGTGCTGATGGGATTCGGTCATTGGTGGAACTTCTCTCCACCGGAACTGATGTCCAACAAATCCACGCAGCGGCAGCGCTCGCCAATGTAGCTTCCGATGTCGAGTTACAGAACGAAATCATAGCCGATGGTGCGCTCCCGGTGGTGTTGACTTTGACCGAGTCGAAACACACGTCGTTGTTGGAGCAACTTATGCAGCTCGTACGCAATCTCGTGTTTTGCAATGAGAAGGTTCAAGCACGAATCGGCGCGAGTGGTGTGATTCCACGAGTTGTGGCAATGTTGCACAGTAACGATGATGCTCTGAAAAAACAAGCTGCTGCCGTGTTGCGCAACCTCGCATGGCAAAATGTAACAAATCAAGAGCGTATCGTAGAAGCGCATGCCATTTCTGCACTAATCAAGATGTTGTCGGTTGGGACCACTGGTCAACGAGAACAAGCAGCCGGTGCACTTGCAAACCTCATGTGGAACAATCCCGCTATTCAGGAGCGCGTCGCTAGTGAGAATGGTTTGAGTTTGCTCGCGGACCTGACAAATCGGGGAAACGAGAAGTTGCAAACACAGGCGACACTCGCGATTCGACACTTTGTTTTCAACGGAAGCAAGAAGGTTCAAGTTGTAACACCTGGCGTGGTATCGAGCCTCGTTCAATTATTGAGATCAGGGCCGACGGCAACACATCAACAACAGGCTGCTTGGGCTCTGGCTAATTTAGCTTGCAATACGGAGAACAAGGCTGAAATTGTGTCCGCTGGAGGTATTCCACCGCTCGTTCTTGCGCTATCCACGGGTACACCATCCCAGAAGCAGTACGCCGCCTCCGCTCTTGCGAATCTTGCTTGCAATCAAGACCACAAGCTCAAGATCCTCGAAGCGAAAGGAACTGCTCCTTTGATCGATCTGATAGCCCGTGGATCTGATGGTCAGAAAAAACAAGCCGCTTGGGCGTTGCGAAATCTTGCATGGAGCTGTACTGAAGGTCAATCAGCAATTGTTGAAGCAAAGGGCATCCCTGCGCTAGTGGAGCTGGTCGACACTGGCACAGATCCTCAGAAGGAACACGCTGCAGCAGCCCTTGCTAATTTGGCATGCAAAGAAGAATTCCAGATGAAGATCGCGAATGCTGGCGGTGTTGGCGCACTGGTTGAACTCGCGAACCGAGGATCTGACGGACAGAAACAGCAAGCAGTGTGGGCAATTGCAAATATTGCAATGACGCCGAGCAGTCGGGTGGCTATAATTGATGCTGGGGGCGTCCTGGCACTTCAACGACTGCTTGCGAATGGAACGCCTGATCAACAGCGTGGTGCGTCTGCCGCGTTGGCCCGTATTAACAATACAGGAAACCACAATTCCGTCACAAGCGAATCCCAGGCAGTGTCTCGTTCTCCGAGTAACGGCTCTGAGGAGAGTGATCGGTCACGCCGTGATCTAAGTCGTGTGGCGAGTGCACGAACCAACACCGTGGACGATTATTCGCAACCTCCACCACAAGAAATTAAGATCGGACGGGCACTTTACAGGTCAGTTGCCAGTGTTCCAGAGATCATCACGCATAATCCGCCACCATTAAATGAGGGTCCAACCAGTCGAAGCCCTGCTCGACTCAACAAATCAACCAGTTTTGGTGGCTTGCGTCGAACTCCAGAACACCGTCCACACGGGCTCCAACATCTTCCATCGGTGCAGGAAGCAGGCGAAAGGACATCCACTGAAGGTAGTGGGTGGGATATGGATGAACGGGACTTCTTAAGTCCACCTGATTCGCTGCCCCTACGAAAATCCCAAAGTGCGAACCCGTCAACGCGTGTTGCAGTGCGTATGCCACCAAGTCCAGTTGAACCGAGTCGTGCCAATCGACCATTGTTGCCTCGACCAAGTACACTGGGAGACCTTCTTGATCCTCATGGTGGCTATAATCCCCCCAAACCAGAAGTTTTACGTCAACAGAGCATCGCTCGACTGCAAAGCGAAATTGACATGCTCCGAAAGCTGCAAAGCCAGGCATCGTTGCGTGATCGCGAAAATGTGCCGAGCAATATGCAGGGGATGCACCGTAGCCCTAGTGGAATGGATTTCCGTGATGGTCAACGTCGACGACGGAGTCAAGAAGGTGGCATCAAAGAGAACCAAGGCAATTCGAGTGAGAAGATCCCAGTACACATGCAACATCGTGGCTCTGGATATCCCGCTGTGATTGCTGAGCAGCAGAAGCATCGGAACTCTGCTGGAAGCGATGAGATGAACAATCGCCGGAAAAGCATGCCATCCATTGAGCAATCGTACTCGGGCTACGAAGAAGTGTACGAATACGACGAAAACATGGACATTGGATTCCACGCCCCACCTGTCCAGACCGAATCCAAGTACCCTATTATTTCCCTCTAAAAATCTACCACCACCAGCACTACGTTTAAACAAGGAGCTTTATGACGTAGGAAGACATAGTAATAGAAAGACAACTCTACAATAATCAATCACAAAGGTATGATTCCTGATTGCTGAGTTATTACATTTGATGAATGTTGAATATTGTATTCCACCGAAATTTTCAGTATTATAATGTCCTGTACAGTAGTGTAGTCCATCACGTCGGATCTTCAAGTACCTTTTCACGTGTTTCCGATCAGACTCTGATGGGTGAAAAGCCAAAAACCTCTACTAATGCATCATAATATCGTGATATTCAATAACGTCCATTCTGTAATGCAGGTTCCTTGGTTATCCGATACTGGGCCACCAGCACAAAATCGATCCTTTTGTTGGCGTCACCATTTCCAACTTCCATCGGCCACGGCATCAAGACCCCACAGTTGCCTCTTGTTTATCTGCCATGCTCGCCAAGTCGCTTCAGCGTGCTGCCCGCCTTGCGTGAGTATCTCCATTGGATGCTCCATGCTCTCTGCTTTCGTCTTATGCCATTGGTGTCTCTATACGTAGCCTCCCAACCACGCAAGCCCGTAGCTTTAGCTACCTATCCGAATTGCCCGAGGAACATGCAATGCTTCGTGACATGTGTCAGCAATACGCCGCCAAGAATCTCGCGCCGATTGCTGGGGATCTTGATCGTGAGCATCGTTTCCCAGCCCAACAAGTCAAAGAATTGGGTGAAATGGGGCTCATGGGCGTCGCTGTGCCGGAAGAGTATGGAGGTGCTGGTCTTGACTACCTAGCTTACGCCATCGGTATGGAGGAAATCAGTCGTGGCTGTGCGTCTACCGGTGTCGTCATGAGCGTTAACAACGTACGTTGGGAATGGGACGAAGGAGAATGGTGTGTTGTTGGCTGATTTTCAATTGTTGTGGGATGATTGTGTAGTCATTGTACTGTGCGCCGTTGGAAAAGTTTGGTACCCCCGAACAGAAGGAGAAGCACTTGACGCCGTTTGCCCAGGGTGAATTGCTTGGTTGCTTTGGTCTCAGTGAGCCAGGTAACGGCAGTGATGCTGGTGCGGCGTCGACCATGGCGCGTGAGACCGATACAGGCTTTGTACTCAACGGCACGAAGGCGTGGATTACAAACGCCCATGAAGCTGATCAAGCAATCGTGTTTGCAACGACGGACAAGTCGCTCAAGCACAAGGGTATCAGTGCATTCATTGTCCCGACCAACACGCCGGGCTTCTCGGTTGGGAAGAAGGAGGACAAGCTTGGTATCCGTGCATCGTCGACGGCCAACTTGATCATGGAAGATTGTGAAATCCCGAAGGAGAACTTGCTTGGTAAACGTGGTGAAGGTTTCAAGATTGCCATGGTAACCCTTGATGCTGGTCGTATTGGTATTGCTGGTCAGGCACTTGGTATTGCCCAAGCTGCGTACGATTGTGCGATTGCGTATGCCCAAACACGCAAGACCTTCGACGTGCCGATTGCCAAGAACCCGATTATTCAGTCGAAACTTGCACGTATGGCGATGGAAATTGAGGCTTCGCGTTTGCTCACGTGGCGTGCTGCCGCGGAGAAGGATGCTGGACGGCCATTCACGAAGCTTGCGGCCATGGCAAAGCTCAAGGCATCCGAGACAGCGACGATGTGTGCTCACCAGTCGATTCAAATCCTTGGTGGTATGGGCTACGTGCGGGATATGCCGGCGGAACGTCACTACCGTGATGCGCGTATCACGGAGATCTACGAAGGAACGTCCGAAATCCAACACCTTGTCATTGCTGGTGCGCTCAACAAGGAATTCAACTCATAAGGAAACAAATCGTCAGGAGAGCCGTTCATGCTGTCTCCACAGTGTGGAGAGCGTTGTCGATCAGAGAAATATACTTGACATTTCAACATTATCTTTCCACTGAACAACACTATAAATGCAGAGAACCAGGATATGAAGCCTTCCACTAGCTCCAATTGATTCACAATTTACACAACGATAGCACAGGTAGCAACGACCACAGCAGCAGCTATTGTCGACAGAGTCATGGGCGCCGATCCAGCCGTCGCTTGTGCATTCGTAGATTGGGTCGGGTCGTCTGACTTGGCGTCGCCCTTGGTCGTACCAGCACCATTCGATGTGTCAGTGCTGTTGTCGTTTGTCGTGATGGACATCGTACTCACGCCCGTCGAGATGTTGGTGGTGTTTGATGGTGTGTCGGAGATCGTACCGGCGGACGCTGGAGTCGACACACCCACTGATTTGCCAGCGACACCTCCACCAGCCACGACCGACGCGCCTTTGGATGCAACACCCTTTGCTCCCTGGGGGGACGAAGGGGCCGAAGCAGGAGCTGAGCCACTGGCAGTATTAGTGGTGGTTCCGGTCGCAGGAGTCGACGGCTTGCCAGCACTGGGAGCTGATGGCGTATCCTTGGCAGGTGCCGTTGCCGAGCCAGAAGCAGGAGTCGAAGCTGAACTGCCCGCCGGAGTCGAAGGCGAACCAGCAGCAGGAGAGCCTCCGACTGTCACTGGTGCAGGTGTGGTCGATGCACCCGCGGATGTCGACCCGCCGGTTGTCGTTGCATAGTCACCCGACTCGATGGCTTCGGCAAAGGCAAGAATCAATGAGCTACTATCGTCCATGAACTTGTCAAGGTTGGCACTTCCAGCCGGGTCGTCCATCACCAAGTACTGAACAGCATCAGCTTTTTGTGTCGAAAGAGCCGAGAGTTTGGAGAGGATTTGATCCGTGGATAGCGCAGCCCATCCAGCAACGTCGAGTGGCACACCAGAGACTGCGGCTTGGAGCTTGGGATAGGCTTGCAAGTCTTGCGTGAGCGTGGCGAGGCCAGACGCGAGCGTTTTTTCGAACGTCGCGGTGAACGTTACGGCGGATACGGTGTGGCCACTGAAACCCAGTGTAGCAATCGCCAATGCGAGCGAAAAGCGTCGAGCAATCATGAAGAGTTCAGAGGGGTACGACGCCACCGAGAGCGAGGACGTCGTTAGGAAAATGACCGATTAGACAGAGTGTCTGGTGAGTAGCAGTGAGGGGATCACAAACGAGCTACAATGCAACTGTCTCCTAACCATCATTGGAGCCAATATATTGATATAACGTAATATATAATGTACTATGACATATAAGTGGTGCTGTTGTGGAGTTGAGGTGACCCACAGTTTGATGTTATATAAGTAGATATCGGGTGAACCGGCTCTCAGACAGGCGGTTCACAACACCACTCTCGAAGGGTACAAGGTACCCATCGTACTTAATTGAAGAGTCGCGGGAGTGTAGCCATTTGCTCCAATTGAATCTTCATCTTCCCGAGATCTTTTCGGCAGGTGACTGCTTGGTTTTTGGTGCTCCACTGTTCGTTGAATGTTGTAGGTGTAGAGAAAAAGACTTTTAACACACGACATGATATTCAATTCATTTGATGAAAAATGTATTTGGTACAGAAAATAAGACACGATCATGGTGACACGGTATCCTGAGGTTCTGGTGCAACAGGTGTGCGGCACAATGGGCATGATACACTCGTATTGAACCACTCGATCACACAATCCTCATGGAAATGATGAGCACATGGCAATTTGACCATCTTGTCTCGAGCAAGCGCTTCCAATTGACTCTCCTCGAGTTCACTATAAAAGTGCAGCGTACTCTCGTCATCACTATCATAATCATTCAAGCAGATGCAGCATGTACGTTCGGGATGGCTATCGTTCTCATCTCGAGGTTTGATCACAACTTGAACATCTTCTAGCGTCAACACTGCAGCCGTATGACGTCGTTCAACTTCTTTTCGAGTGGCTGGGACTTGGAGAAACTTTTCCAATTCGGCGTAGATTCCGTAGAGCAACTTGCCCGCATCCGTGTCACGTTGGCTTTCGGGATGATTAAATAAATAAACCGATAGATCGGCATATACATCCAATAGCATCCGTACAAAGGCACAAAGACCACGCAGCCGTTCGTTCACAATGGCTTCATTGTCGCTACGAATATGCTTGCGTGGAAAATTGGGGGTGATTGGACGTCGTAACGCATTGGATACAAGTATTTTGTCTGGATTTTCTTCGACATGTGTCTCCCATTCTCGTACCAGTCGCAACATTTTGTCTCGAAACGAAGCAAACTCACTATAGCGACGTGTAAGCAACCATTCATCTTTTGTGGATGAGGTCGGCGCAGACGGTGGCGCATTTGTGGCGCCACGGATCTGAAACATGTACAACGTACACCCGCGAGCACGGCCTTTGGCCGTTTCGTCAACGTTCGTCAAAGACTGCGCGTGGATTTGCATCTTGTCGACTTCATTATGACGGGCCTTGAAGAGTCGTCGAGCACGAGGTTCGGTGTAGAGTTGGATTGTGTTGGCAAACGCAAACGTAGAGATCATCGTTGGAACCGGAAATAATGGAAGAAAGAAATGGGGAGGTGCATCCAGTGGGTAGTGCCTTGAGAGAGTCGTGGTCAATCCGAAAATGACTCAAAAAAACACCTGAAGTTCACAAGGCCCCCAGTGTTGTCGGCTCCTGAGACGGAATCGATATATCCTCAATAGTGGACGCTACGTCAGCCTAAACTCCGCCAATCAGATCGTAATGTTCTGTAGAAAAAGAATTTTATAGGGATTAAAGTATGGTGGCAAGTTCTTCACAAACCTAGCCCTGTATAGAAGAAAAAAAGAATATACCTTGATCTTTGTATAGATACAAACAGATGGATGATTGGTTTGAGGTTGCACGAACGAGATT
>JAADWU010000595.1:0-10972 GCA_023336255.1 Pythium graminicola | reverse complement strand
GTCACACACAATAGCTTTTCAGCATGAGCACCAAAGAGCTGTTTGGTGGCGCGCTCAGTTGTACGATTCCGGACGGTTTCGCTGACGTGAGGTACGTACAATGACCTACGGACTTGGGTCGTCCTTGGCTGTCACGTCGCGTGTGGATACTGCGACGGTGGTGATGTGGAGCGCCAGGTCCTTTGTGCATTGGAATCTCATGACCATTAACGTTGTGTATGGGTTGATGTATGTATAGCACGTTTCGTCAAGTACCCGACAATCAAGAAGTATTTGCGAATGCCCAAACGGATCAGTGTGTGATTATTGAATTGCTGCAATATGAAGCAGCAGTGAATGATGCCGAGAGTGCCAAGTTCTTCTTCAATGAAATTGCTAGCTCAAATGGATGTGCACCAAACGACGTGACGCTTCTTCACAGTGAAATACTCGCGCCTGGAAGCGATCATGGCCCCACTGTAAACCGTCCCCATGCAACGAGTATCTTTGTGGGTGACCAACGCGTTGCCAAGTTTAAGGAAGGTGATGCTGCCAAGAATGTTGTGCGGGTATATGTTGGCAATATCCGGTACGTGTTTCCCATTGCTTTGTACCATGATGACGGTCTCACCGCTTTTGTATGGTGTTCTGTAGACTCCCGAATGTCGAGACTGATATTGTGATTTCAGTGTCGGTACCACTTCAGATCAGTGATGCAAGTAGCAGTCGTGATGCTTTCCAGTTTGAAAACAGTGCGGAAGTTGGTGCTGCGATATTCAAGCAAGCGCTCCAGACATTTAGTGTGCACGATTGGGATTTGTTTCAGTAGACTGGACATCACGACTTTGTGTGGTGTATGCTGCATCAGCTTTATTGGCAGCTGTGACAACCACTGCAACAAGGCGTCATACACAGTAGTAGAATGGGAGATTACTCTGTAGAATGAGTACTCTCTCTGTAGGTTTAACGCATAATATAACGATTGCCGTGTGCTTGCTGCATTCCTTATGATCAATAAATTGCAATAATTGGGTGAAATAAACCTAATAGAGAAAGGTGTTTTCGGGCCCCCAACCGTTGTTTGGTTGAACATTTCCAATCCAAACAGCTCAATTAGGTATGGGTGCCCCCAAGAAACGCTCCGCGGTGCATGCTACAGGCACGCGAAACACGCGTATGCATATGAAATCGGATCGTAAGAAAGTACGTCTGGAGCACAAGCAACGTCAACTTCGTGCCCTTGCAATGACGCTTCGTAGTGGCCAAATACCCACCGAGACACCACAAGATAGTGATGTTCAGTTTCAGCGATTACGTGCACTTGCATTCGCACCACACGGTTTTGTGAACAATGATCTACGTAAACTCTTGTGGCCACTGTTGCTGGGGGATGAAGCCTTCAAGCCTGTTGCCATTGCCAGTCCCGAGCATTTTACGTTCAAAAATGCAGAACACAGAGATGATCCACAGATCCAAAAAGATATTGATCGATCTCTATGGTGAGTGTGGTGATGCAAGATGATGGAAAAAGAAACTAACGATTGTGTAGGCATTACGATATAGTCGTGGATATTCGAGAGAGTGAGCGACGTGTCAAACGACGGCAACTCACCCAAGTCATTAATGCTGTGCTTCAAACAAATGACGAGTTGTATTACTATCAGGTACTATTGTGTTGTTCTTGCTATGATCAATCGACACATTCACGTGTTGGCTATTTGATAGGGATACCATGACGTGTGTTCGATCTTTTTGTTGGTGTTAGGTGACCAACTCGCGTTTCGTGCCATGGATCGTGTCAGTCAAACGTTCCAGCGCGAGCCGATGCGCAAGAATTTTGAGATTGTGCTTCATGCAACACGGTTACTCTTCCCACTTCTTGAATCGGAAGATCCAGAATTGTTTGCCCACATCAAAGCATCCGGGGTGAGACCAATGACTTGCTTGGCATGAGTTGACCCACTCATTCCCACTTGCTGTGTAGGTCGAGCCCTTCTTTGCGCTCCCATGGATGATCACGTGGTTTGCCCATGAGTTGAACCGTTTTGGTGACGTTGCGCGTCTCTATGACGTACTCTTGGTCTCGCATCCGTTGTTTATTCTGTACTTGAGTGCTGCGATTGTCATCGAGGCACGTCATCGTGTACTCAATACCGAATGTGATTTTGGCACGTTGCATGGTTTACTCGCCAAGCTTCCACAAACCATGGAAATCGAACGGGTCATTTCACACGGCGCGTTGATTCTTCATCGATATCCACCAGCTCAACTGCTTGCCATGAGTGAACATCAAACCGAGTTGACGTGCGTCACCGTGTCGTAGCTTCAAAAGTGGGGCCACATACTAATATTTCTCTTGCGTATAGTTCGTCCATGTACGCGGCCTTTCCATTCCCCTTCCATCATCGCTTCCGCTCCATTGATCAGCCGTTCTTATCACCGGCTCAGTATAAAAAACGAGACAATCCGTCCACCTCACCCGCGGCATTGCAAAAGACAACCGACTGGCAGGTTTGTTGATGCCAGGATGCGGATAGTCTTTTGATTCCTCACACTCTGGTTGTCTTGATTCTTGTAGTCGTCTGTCTTGGTTCGTGCTGTGGTCGTCGGTGCCGTTGCGATTTCACTGTCATATTTTTTCCGTCACCAACTTCACGACTGGTGGCTCGTGTTTTCGACCTCTGAAGACCAAACCAATAGCTAATACACGCGAGTTCGTAGATTTTCTATCTTCATGGTTCTTCGTAAAACAAATACTGACGACAAACTGGACAATTGGCATCACGATTGAGCCATTCAAGCAAACAACTCAAATGGAAATTCGTTCGGTTCATACCACAATTGCACAGTGTACGGACTTTGGGATTGTCCATCCCAAAGGTGTCAAGACACATGACACACTCAAGTTCATGTTGTCCAGGATCAACGATCCCCGTGATTTTTTGATACGAACGTAAGACCTCGATATTGCGACGTTGTTCACTTGTACTTGGTGGATCACCACTGCTGTCGCTTGGGAGATTCCCACGATGTATCTCGGTATTCTCACTACTCGTCGTCGTTGCTTGTGCGCGTAATAACGCCGACTTGGACGTGCGCTTGGTCATCCCTGCTGTCGCTACGGAACCACCATTTCCAGACAACAATGCATCACGTTCACTTTCATCACCGTCAATAATAATGTGGATCTCGTCATTGTCGCTTGAAAACCCATCGTCATCATCCTCAATCACACCGTCGGGAATGAACGTACGATCGTCCGAGAGACGTCGCTCGCGCTTGAGCTTATGACGACGCGGGGCCGCGCATGAGCAGAGCTGTCCCATGACGACGTCTCGTGCTCCCTATGGAGAATGAGCCAGAGAGCAGATAGACAGACAAAATGCCACGCTCGACTTGCAGCTGTGCAGGACGAAAAGGTACGATCCAATAGACCCACATAGAAATGTGGGACACATTGTGGGTCCATGCCACCTTATCCAACCCAAATCAGTAACTGACATGGCTACACTTTGGTGCTCAATGGTTGCCACCTCGATGTCGATGAAGATAATGGCCACCACCACCTCGTCCACGACCTGAAGATCCGCCGGATGAATGGGGGGGTCGACGATGCAAGTGACTACGGTGACGAGGGTGAAAAGGGTGGGGACTCCCTGATTCACTGGATGAACTATTGGTGTGCCGCTCGTTCGAATGATGACGATTGTTATAATTGTGGTGAGCGTGAGAGTCACGGTAGCCATTGCTCGTGAAATTTTCCCACTGGAGTTTGACATCACGGAGAAGAGCAATGCAGAGATTGCGTGCACGTTCCACCATCTGATGAGTCAATATTTCCGTCAGTCAAATCGATATACAGTCCTTTGGGTTTCGTACCTGCTCTGAAGTACCAATGATTTGAATGTAGGCGTCTTCGACATTTACGCGCTTCGAAGTTGAGATGGCACCCTTACCAGAATACCTTAGCTGTGCCCATGAAATCGCTTCGATTCGTTTGAGATGAACTCCTCGTTCACCCAACAGCTTGCCCACAAAATGGAATCGGCGAGACAAAAGAGCCTACAATCGCAACCCGATAAGTATATACATTCTGGATTGCCGAAAGCGTGTACGTTGAGACTCACTCCAGCATCCACAACGTCAACAACACTGACTCGCTCAACGATGTGAGCAGACGAATTCGATTCACTCCCAACTTCCTCATGCTCAGTGATTGCTGTGCCCATACGCTTCAGTTGTCGCCCCTGCGTTTCCACACGCTTGCCTTCTTCCTCCTTTCCTTGTAGTCTCATACACTTTCCGATTTGCTCTGCGAGGTTGATAATCGTCAGACTTTAAACAAAATGGTTCCCATCAAACACCTTTGGTATCGTACCTATGCAGAATCCGACTTCGCGAGCATCCAAGAAGAGCTGCTCTCGGATTTCTTTTGCTTTTGTGAAGCACATGATTGCTTCATCAAAGCGATGTTGATCTTTGTATACTCGTGCCAAATTGATGTAGATCCGCGCAGCACGAGGACTACCTTCGGAGAAGTACCGCTCGGTGATTTTCAGCGCCTCCTTGAGGTAATTTTCGGCATCTTTCCATTCTCTCTATGACAAAATCGAGGTTGTGAGAGGCATGCGAGAACAGGTTTAGCACCATCGAAGGCCACGCACCAGTACACGCTTGAAGCTACCTATATTGCTCAGAGTTGCCGCAGTCTCGAGACTCGCATTCCCAAGCGTACTTCTCCGAATATCCAAAGCTCGTTCGAACAACTTGCCGATTTCGCCTCGTTGGACTTGAATCTCCGCGTCGCTATCAGGGCACATACATATGTAAGATGCTTGGCAAGTGTGGAGCATCGGTCTCTAACAAACTGAACGCACCTTAGGTTACTGCTCTCCAATTTGCTTAACAGAAACAACGCCAGGTTATTGAGGCTCTGGGCGACTTGAGGATGATTCTTTCCCATGGCACTTTCGCGGATCTCCAGGGAACGGCGATAGAGACCTTCAATATCTGGCTCCAAGTCGACCATCGCGTCGTCCAGCGAACCGACATCGCTGCTGTCGATGCTAGTCAAACTTTCTGTACCTGGGTCAGAAAGGGTTTCTGTGGCACTTTCTGATCGAGACAATATAGGTCTTGCGTCGTTGAGATCCCCGACACTGTCTGTCATCTGCACTTGTGAATGAGCGGTAAATGTTTTCTTCTTGTATGGTCCCGAATGTCGATAGAAATTGGCCAAGTTGTTCAAGCTGGTCGCATACTCCGGGTGATTCTCGCCCAACACACGCTTGCGCATTTGAAGACCACCCTTGAGTAGCTTTTCTGCGTGATGAAGCAACCACGTATTGAACGCAAGGAATCCCCACCTCGTACTCAAGCAAATTCCGAGTTGGTTGAGTACTTCTGCGACCTGAGCATGCTCAGACCAACCTAACACATCGCGTTGCAGCCGGAGGGCTTCCAGATAGTTGTACTCGCCTGCAATCCAGTCAGTTGCATCACAATACGCATACCCAAGATCGGTAAGAATGAGTGCTTCCAGTGCAATGAGCTCTCGAATGCCCACACAGGAGCAGCCGCCATTGACTTGAACGGGGTTTTGCTTTTCTTCAAATGACGGCAAGTGGTCAAGTATGCCGAGCTCACGATCATACTTGACGTCTTCGATCTCCCAGAGTAAGACGCTTGGGTCGTTTTCTGCGCAACCACACGTACAATATAATGACCGTGTTTCGCGCGATAGCTGCAGACAATTTGTCAACGTTTGGATCCGTAGCTTTGGTTCCACTCGTGTCCGAAAGATGAATCGACTGCGTACGACGAGGTTGCTATACAACAAAGCATCGACTATTGAGGAATCGCGGACACTTCGAGATGCCTCCGTACCGGAGGTATTACTTTCGCTTCGTTGGAGAGTTGGTTGCGACTCGGTCTTGGACTCTTCAGCAGTGACACTCGAATCTTCAAACAACTCACTCTGACGAGCTGATCGGGCTTCTCGAACACGATCGATGCTTTGCATAGATAATTCGTGAGCAAGACGCATTGCCGATTCAATATTTGGTCGTTCCTTATCGAAGAGCGTCAGCGTTCCTTCAAACCTGAAGGAATGAGACGCTTGGGCAACAATCATGCAATAGTAGCGAACAAATCGCCGCTTCCAAGCTAGGACCAGTTCACGCCCCAGCGGGAGTTGCAAGCGCTCTTTGTCGTCCAGGCTTGACCACTTTTCATCCTCGGTGTCTTCAACGATGTCACCCACAGCCTCTGGGAACACTTGCTCTAGTCGACAAGCCTCATCTTCTGCAAATTGTTGAACTAAATTGTGCATTCGATAGCGCTTTGTGCCCGAGTCAAATTCGACGAGCGACCATTGATGAAGTTGTAGAAGCGCCGCCGTTGATTGAGCCACTACAGATACAAAACGTTAGTCCCTTAAGCATGTCTTGCACTCGTCACTCGACTACCACAACGCACCTTTGACGGATCTTGCCTTGATCTCATCGGAACTCTCGAGGTCGAGGAGATCGTAACTATCGCTGGTCATCGCTCCTTCATTATCAAACCCGCACCCATCAATAGTCCATAGTTCTGAACTCAGGCTTCTGATCGAGTGAGTCTCATCATCACGACTGGAAGTCTTTAAGCTGTTTCTCGCATACACAGACTTGGGAAAGAAACTCTTTCCTGAGCTCGATGAAGTGGAATGTGAATGTTCGCTTTGAGTTCTCCGAGTGGCTGGGATTGGTGCAGAGAGTACGGCATGTACTGCCGCCAAATCGAAGCTTCCGCGGAAAAAGCCGAGTGCCATGAAAGCAAGTTGAAGCGGCTCTGCCAAGTGACAAAAAGAGGAGCGAATGCAACGATCAACAGACTCACGACGGCCGGCAGGATCAATGTCTCTGATGTTATCGAAACGACGTCCATCACGCTCGAGATATTCAATCATCTGCTCCGGTGAAACTGTCGTTCTTGCATTCGCAAGTGCCCGACCAACAACGCGAATTGCCAATGGTAAGCAACCGCATATTGCTGCCAAACGTTCAGCGTGTTTGGGCGAACAACCCGGTGCAACGAGACACAGCAGTTCGGTCTGGCACGAAAACGAGTGATGAGGAATCACATAGATGTGTGGTGAGTACATAAGTAACGTACCGCCGTTCGAATTGGAAGTTGAGAGAGTGAGAGCGAGTAGGCTGTCACGTTCGGGATGTGAGGTATTCGCCGAGATGCTAAGAGTAGTTTTGTGTTTGGAGCCATTGAGATCAGTTTTCCCAGTAGCTGCTGTGTCTTCTGTTCGTCTTCATCGAGAAGCTCTTCAACTTTGTCCAAAATTAACAGAATGCGCTTGGAACTACACTCACAAAGAGAGATTGAGAATGCCAACACGAGCATGAAAGCAAAGAATTAACGTACCCAAGTTCAGCAAAAACTTCTTCATCCGTATCGGCGGCGGGGATTCCGATCGTTTGAGCAATGGCATACCGCACAGTCGATGTCTTCTGCCCTTCCATGTCGACGTAAAAGACACCATCGGAGAACATGCGTCGACTGTGTGCAAAGTGTGCGACAGATATGATGAGGGAGCTTTTGCCAATGCCTGGTGCTCCCAAACAGGCCGTCACCGAGTTATCAATCAGCGACTTGACCATTAAATACGTTTCCGAATTCCGTCCAATAAACTAAACAATGACCATGAAATGAGTATCATCACAACGACATAAGTAAAAAGTGAGACCATACCTGTCCGTGCATCGACGGTATAGAAGATTTACACTCGGGAGTGTGGTCGATGGGTTTTCCGCCCGGGACATCGCCAAATAACACTATATCGTGGCATTCTGGTCGTCCATCTCCCCCCAGTAGTACAAACTTGCTGGATTCGTCATGGGGGAACGGCAAATGTTGGCCTTTACAGCAGCATTGCTTGGGATTATGATGTGAGTGGCGTGAGCCTGCGCGCATCCATGGACAATCTGGCTCGTGCAAATGTCTATCATGACAAAGTTAGCACCTTGTAAGTAAATGCTCCGCACGTCGTGTACGTACGCGCAACAGCAGGCAGCTCTTCTCTGAGTGGGCAATGTCCGGACAAACCCTTTTGCCACTTCAAACGCAGTACGAACAGTATCCCCGGAGAATAATGACAAATAAAAATGCTTGGCGAACATGGTTGCGGAACCATCAACTACGAGAGAGTCGGAGTGAACCTGCATCACATTCATATCTACCGTCAACCCATGTACCAACCAAAGCCACACCAGAGACGTACAGCAATCACATGTGGGATCCCAGCATTGAGGAACACGGAGGCGACTTTTTGACTGTGACACGAATTGACAAATACAAGCTGCAAATGATGGTTTTGCCGTGATGGTAGCAATATTCGTTCGTCACCACGTGGTGCAGAACCAGAAAATGTGAGTTGACGTAAAAGATCCGGGGTAATCATGTGCGTACACCCGGCACCATCTTCAAAGCACAGTGCGGGGTTTTGACCCAATCCATGACCAGAAAAATGAAGCACTTTACATCGCCATGCGGTCATCAAACTGCGTAAAATATCGGCGGTCGCGACATCAAATCGTAAATGGATGGCTTTGTGGGAGACTTCGTTCACGAGGGAACTGACAATCGCACGGCGTTCGGCCGCAAGATCCAGTTTTTCCATCGGAAAAATACGTCCTTTGCTGTCTTTGATCACGAGAGGAGCCGCATGAAGAACAACCAAATCCAGTACGTTGACTTCCCGCTCGTGTGGTGGTGATGGTGGCGGGATTATGGTGGTGTCGGATACTGCGGACACCAACGAGATTGGCTTTGTGGGGATTCCGGTGGTCGTTATGGAGGGGGAAATGGTCGAGGGTTCCATGACGGAAGATACAGGAGGTGTGATCAGTGCTTGAATCGCATTGAAAATCTTGACACGATGACCAAAGGCCGAAATTCCCAACTCCTCTTTCAGCACTTCTTTTGTGAGTTCTGGAAGGATGTCTACAGGCACGAAATCCCCCATTCGACAGCATAAGACCTGCTGCAACTGTATATGTCTAAAAGAGGCGCTACGTACCACCCGAAATTGCATTCTCTGTAAACGTCTAGAACCCACATAGAAGAATTTCACCAGTAAGTTTAAATGCCCAGAACCAAGCAAGCATGGCACCCCTGAGCATCACAAACACCACATTTAGATCGTCATGACGTACCTGAGCATATGCACCCAGTCCCATGGTCTCTAACCACGTACAAACATCTGGACAAGACCATGTTGTCCATGCCCGAGGGGCCATTTCACTTGGATGAGCCGTGGTCATCGTGTTCAATAATGGGACCCATCTTGAAATCAGGATCGATCCTGATGTGAATGCCTTCTTTCAGGTGGACCACCCTATTTCATATATATCACATGGGCTTCCTTGACCAGAAGAGAGAGATCGTATGGACGCCACACACTTAATGACGACCCATAGTGACGAAGGGAGATGACCCACTTCGCATCCCTACTGCGCCTGTCAATCGACATCCTCGACTTTCCATAGTGGCGCCAAACGCGCGATCCACACACCGTGAACCGGCGCGAAACAATGGACCAATGAAAAGCCACCAGAATGAGAAGATTCACCACTTGCTTCAACTCTCAAGTGCCTTCAGTATGCAATTTACCATTGAACGAACGCTATGAATGGACTGTGGTGGTCGCTGGGCATGATGTTGTTTCTGGTGGTCAATACACACGCGGCGCTTGGGTGTATTCGCGTCTTGACGCAGGAACAGCGCGATACGATCGAGCGTCGCTTGCGCTGTCGTCGTCGCAAACGACCACACGGCGAGCATGATCTCATGACGACACGTCGTTGTACCGTGGTGTTTGCACGCTCGTCTCTCCTGTCCTCCCGCGCCAAGCGTCAGCGATTGGAACGTGAACTGACACTAAACACGAGGCTTCGACGAGAGACCCTCGTATGTCCATGGCCCTTGCACGTGTCGTTTTTATCGTTCAACACAGCCCCACTCGTACACCCATGGCTCACCCATCCATTGGTGATCGCTACAGGCACGAAATTTCGTGAAAGCATTCAAAACGCACTGCAGGAAGTCTTGGTTTCGTGTTTATCGTTTGTCTTTTGTGCCATTGCGGTGCTGTTGCTTCGCAAATACAGTACGCTGGTCGTGGGGGTCAGTGTTGATCTCGGGGCGTTTAGCCTCGAAGTTTAATAACTAGAAACATAGAATGGAAATGATGTAAATAAAAGAATACACGCTGGATCTGTTGTGTCGTTCACTTGGTCTTGTTTATCGGCACATGATCATGTGTTCCCACTCCATTTCGGCAGCACTAAAAGTACCAACAAGTGTCACGTTGTCGGCTTTCATTTCAAATTCTCGTAAGAATCGAGCTTTGGAGTAGGGATGGAGTACTTTACGGGATGCTTTGGGCTTGGTATTACTATCCCCGGTTGTTGTGCTGGACCCCACGGTGAGCTGATACAAATGAAGACGGGTATGCCCAAATTTCACAGTCAAGTAGGTCCATGGATCACTGAGGAAGGTCAGATTCATGAGGACGACACGCGTGGGTGTATCCCCGAGAATATACGCCGCGTTGGTGGTTGGTCCCAGCGCTTCAGTCACGACAGTCTCCTTGAACGAGAGCTGGGAGGGTACTTGAAGCAGTGGACGTACTTGTTCGGTTCCCAATACGGTCTCCAACATGTCATTTTCCCACACAACCACGAGACAACTTGGATCCCAGAGGTATCCTGATGAATAAGGTACATCACAGCGTACCCAACAGATCGAATGAGGCCACCAAGAAGCTTCTTTGCGCTTGATGAGACATCGTCGTACCGTATGAATCAACAAAAAGCTGAAAATATAGACAAACGTCGTGAGACCCACCGTGAGAATATCTTTGTAGACACCACCAGCATTCATCTTCCATGAATCCAACGATTCAGCACGGATAAACATGAATGTCGCTGACGGTTCAACT
>JAADWU010000594.1:0-10979 GCA_023336255.1 Pythium graminicola | reverse complement strand
GGCACTGGATCGTGAGGCGGGTGTTCGGTTCCCATGTTGCTTTGGTGCGTCGATTCGGCGTGTCGGTGAATGAAAAAGAGTCTGCTAATTTTGAACGTAAAGGGGGTTTTGTCTATATTATGAATTAGCATCCTGCGACGCGTTCCATGGCTTCCAAAATCGCTTCCGTGGAATCAAACTCGGCACACATCTCTTCGACTTGAGCCGGAGAGACACGGTTCGATGCCCGTGCAAAAATGCTTTCGAGTTGGTCGATGTGGGCTGTCGTGAGTTGGGTCATTGTATAGTACTCAATCATCTGACGCACTTGGGTGGCATTCATGTACGACAGTAAGAGTTTCTTGTTGACACGACCTGGACGAATGAGCGCTGGATCCAGTTTCTCTGGATGATTCGAGGTCATGATGATGATTCGACCGGGACAATCGATGACGCCATCCAGCACATTCAAGAGACCAGCCAAATTGAGTTTGGCATTCTTCTTTTCGTCTTCCATGACCAACTTGATCATCATCGACATGAGTTTTTCATCGTCCAATTTCATTTCACTGTCTTTGGCCTTGCGTTTCTTCTCTGGCTCTTCGTCCTCTTTGGTCACCTCCGCGTCGGTCTCCTTCTCCTCTTTAGTTTCCGCTGTCGCTTCGTCCTCGTCACTGCGTTTGTTGACAATCGACGACGCACAATCGATATCCTCCATCACGAAAATCACATCTTTAAACGAGTACTCGACTGGTGAATCCAGTCCTTGAACAGCAAACTTGAGATCAAAAATGGCATCCATGAGTTCTTGATTGGATTTGATTTTCCCCAAATTGATCGTGACAATATGACGCTTCATGTGTTGGGCAATGGCTTTGATCAAACTGGTCTTGCCAGTGCCTGGTGGACCATGGAGAAGAAAACCCAATTTGTAGGGAAACCCCTTGATCCCAAACTTGCCCGTCTTGTTGGTAAAATTGTCGAGCAATTGCAGTACTTGTTCTTTTTCATCAAAAAACAAATTTTCAAATGTTTTTTCTTCCCCCAGTGCATACCGTTTGTACGCCACGACTTGCTTGTTGGCATCCGATTGCGAGGCTTTGGAGCCCGATTGAATGTAAAAGTAGCGTGATTTGTCTTCTTTGACTTTTTTGCGTTCCGATTCTTGATAATTCGTGTACGCCTTGTCAATAAATGCATCAATACGATCGGAACCATCCTTGAGTTTTGATTGAAAACGAAATACGACCTTGGTCTCCGTCACACCTTTGCGATCTCCTGGGTTTTCTGGCGTAATCACTTCGTGCTTAAAGAGAATCCCTTGTTCAACGGTGATCCACGAATTGATCATGGGCAACACCTCCACACTGAGCTTCTCGACACCCGTGTAATCGTAGTATTCGTCGTCGTCGTCGGAATCGTACACTGATGAAGAACTTGTTTCCGAACCATCTTCCTCTGCATCAGTTGACTTGGGTTCTGGCTTGTGTGGCTTTTCCAAAAGTTCGTACTTGGCGTCTTTGTTCTCGAGATTGAGCACATCGGAGAGATAGAGTGAGATGGCTTTTTGAAGCAAATGATTCTTCTGTTCGTAATCCCAGACCTTGTGACCATCACGATTGTATCGTTGTGTGATTTCAATCGTACGCTCAACAATCTCTTCGTCATCTTCTTTCCAAATCCACTTCAGGAGTGGTGCAAAGAGCGTCAACGAGCCATCACCACCATTTTGGACAAGCGTAATGAGCTGCTGGAGGAGAATTGGAACGAGCAGACAGAGCAAAGCATCAAGCACGAGAAACCCAGTGCGGTAGTTTTCGAGCGCTGCAAAGAGATCCGCTGGCGAGTGATGGGGCGCAATTGGTGACGCGCCGAGCATCGTGATTGGTGGTGTTGTGACGGTTGTCGAGACGGTGGCGTCGGCCATGATGTTGCTGTGGGAGTCGATGCGACAAGGCAAATTGAGGAATGAGCGATCAGTTGCGTTGTTTCGTCGAGCGAGTACGTTCCTCTTCGACGTTTTACTAGTGCAAACACTCAAGGAGGAGCTTCACTCGCCAGCGTCATTATCATCCAGTTGGACCATCACTCTGGAGGCACTGTACCCAACCTTGCCAGATGGATCTGATCCCAAATGCAATTTCAGCCAATCCAAACCTTCCATATGTGAGACAAATCAGATGTCATCCATGAGTGATGGTCGTTTTGTTAGCCATGCTCACCTGGAAATGCCTCAAGACCTTCACTCGCGTGCTATTTCTACCTCCAAACAGTGAGAATTGGTGGCGAATGATGATTGGTGTGGCATTGGGTACCACTCGTCTTTCCTTCGATTTGCCATGGTGGCACCTGACGAGGAGGCGAAGTCCACGCGATCATCTCATTCCCACATTTCCTCTCCACCGTCGCAGCCACCACCTCAACCAGCATGAGCTCCACAGCCATTGAATTTGGGTTGATCAATACCCTCCGCACGAACCACCTGGTGGTCGATGCTCTACTGTGTATGATCGTCCCCGTGCTCATCCAGCGTCTCATGGCCTATATGCAGAACCAGCAAACCTCCCTCTGGACGCTGTTAAAGACCCTCCTCTTCCCTCCCAAGCTAACCAAGTATGTGACTCGAGAGATCGAGTCGTCACAAAAGTTTAATCGCTATGGTCTCGTTTGGGATGACGAGCAAAAGAACAAGATTCTTCAAAAAGCTTTGGCCATGTATCTTTCCGAGATCATCAACATGCGCAACAAGAATGCCCGATGCGAACTGATTGAAAAACCAAAGAAGAAAAAGCACACGATCAAACGCCTCGAACTTGACGATGTCTCGGACAATGTCTCGGAGTCAAGCGTCACGACAGCGACCTCAAGCGACGATGGCGAAGAGATTCAGCCGTTGACGCAAGCCGAGCGTTTGAACATTGAGGCTTTGCCTGTGCTTGGGGATTGGATCGAAGTGGCAGAAGGCGTTGAATTCCGTCATGAAGATACGACCCCCGAGAATGGCGGTGGCGACGACAAGGCCGCAAGTAGTGTGAAGGAATGCAAGACCAAGTACGTTTTGCGCTCGTCACGACCAGATGGTACAAAACGCATTGATGCCCTTGTGAAAAAAGCGTTCGAAGAATATCGCGAGCGTGAACGTGCCAAGTGCAAGACTGACAAATCACGGTACTTTTACATTCAAGCGGGAACCAAAGCCTCCCAATCGGATGCCAATCAACAAGTTGTAGCGTACAAACGCTACGCACTTGGTGAGGAAAAGACATTTGATAACCTCTTTTTCGACGACAAACCGCAAGTGTTGTCCCTCCTTGATGATTTTACATCGAAAACCGGCAAATTTGCGATTCGTGGCTTTCCGTACAAGCTCGGATTCTTACTTCATGGTCCACCAGGCACGGGTAAGACCAGTTTGATCAAGGCCATTGCGCAGTACACCAAACGTCACATTGTCACGATCAATCTGTCGAAAATCAAGACGAATCAGGACCTCATGGATGCCGTTTTTGATCTCAAGTTTGCCGTGCAGGACCAGGATTTACCCGTGTCTCTGTCGTTCAAGGACGTGGTCTTTGTGATGGAGGATATCGATGCTGCCTCCAAGATTGTGAGCTCACGTGGCAAGTCGGAAAAAGTCGGCAAGTCGGAATCCAAGATGCCGTCGCTCACACGGGCTGAGAAGATGGTCGAGAGTCAGAAGAAAGCCGAGATGGACGACGATGATGATCTCATGGAGACCGTAATTGGCCCAGCGATGAAGCCCAAGGACGATGGAGATCGACTCAACTTGTCGGGTCTACTCAATGTGCTCGATGGCGTGATCGATTGTCCTGGTCGGATTGTCATCATGACGACGAACCATCCCGAGAAACTCGATGCAGCGTTGATTCGTCCCGGCCGTGTCAACAAGATGCTGTTGCTCTCGCATATGAACGCCACGGGTGCGCAAGAGATGATTGAGTACTACTGCCTCACCAAACTCACGACCGAGCAACAAACCCGACTCTGTGCAGTGTTTGATGTGAACGCGACGAGTAAGAAACCGTTCACACCCGCTGAAGTCGAAGAATTTTGTGCCGAAATGGACGATGCTGACTCGGTCATTGACGCACTTGAACGCCACACAGTTGTTCGTGAACCTACATTTTGATGAGGCTGTAGAGTAATCGATTTTGGAGCCTATAGTTGCATACAACCCATGCTTGTTTTTGGCATTCCAAAGATCTTTTTTGTGCTAACGGTATGTGGTGTGAGGTGTCATGTTTGCCAACAACACGTCGGAAAATCTGTGACTTGTGAAAGATAGTACTCTAGTACCTCTGTTGACTAATATGTACCTGTTTTGAACAATAGTTGAGAATACAATTTCAGTACATCTCCATCACGATGGCTGTTTCAGAGAAGATCATACGTACCCCAACACAGTCATTCAATGCTTCATGACAGCACTATCGTGGTTTCGACGACACCTACGGTCGTCCACGAGGATGCAGTGACCACTCAACTAGAAAATGAATGGGATCGTGTGCGACGCCAGCGACTTGCGCTGGAAAAACAGCAAAAACGGCTTCAAAACCACCACAAAAGTGGCGTCAACATCGATGACGATGACGACGAAGATGCTGAAAATGCCCGACTCGTGGCTTTACAGACACAACCCACAACGGATCCATTTTCATGTTGTTGTCGTCCGTTCAAGTTCAAGAAACTGGGGTACGTTGGATGCTTGTATGGTCTACAATGGCGTCAGTACTGACACTTGTCACAGACAGAGCTATGTGGGTTTTCCCAGTGTATCTATTCGTCCACAGAGAAGAGAAACTAATGGTGTGATGCACTGTAGATTCTATCGGAACGTCGTGTAGTCGAGCGCGGTCGTGTCACGCATGATCTCATTTTGGTGGGTCCCCATTGGGTTGGAGTGCTCGTGACATTGGGAATTATCGTCGGATGTACAGGACTCTTTCTTCATCAACAGTGTTCGACACTTCCATGGTACTATACTGTCATCACCCTCGGCTTTTGTTGGATAACGTTGCATTATCTGTATGGTGTCGCGTGTAAAGACCCTGGTATTGTTCAACTGGCCGCAGCTACGAAGGTCAAGCCCAAACAGGACGATGCTCGACGTGGAGAATTGCGGGATTCCAGTGCCACGACCGTTGTGCTGGAAGATGAGAATGGTGCTGACGGAGAATGTCATGACGACAGCGATCCAATTGATCTAGAAGCGGGTGGAACGCGCGCACGTCGCGTTCCTCCACCACCACACGAGATTTGGATGCCGCCACCGAGTTATACATCACGATTCAGTCCACGTGTTCGTTTTTGCGATATTTGTGACGTCTCACAAGATGCATACACCGAACACTGTGATGATTGTGGCGTGTGCATTGAAGAGTTTGATCACCATTGTCCGTGGATGGGAAAATGTATCGGCAAGAAGAACATGCATGCATTCAAAATGTTCAACATTTCGTGGGTACTCTACATCATCTTTGTACTGTTCGTGAGTATTCAAAATGTTGACTGGGGTGACGTTGCCGTCAAACGACTGCATCGATTGTCTACGGGCGAGTGGGTTCCCATGGGCACAACCGAAGCTCCACATTAGCAATAGATTCAGTAGGCAAATCACGCTGGTCTATTGGAAAAATACTACTCTCAGCACTTCACACGTTGAGCTTGGCCACAAACTCAGGATATTGCTCGCTCAAGTGCTTCCACGAACCGTTTGCTTCCAAAGCGCGAACGCTCTCACGGAATGCAATGCCGATCGGTGAATCCGCATCGGCGTTAGCTTCATGAAGTACATCCAATGCTGCTTTGTAAACGACAGGCTCAATCGAGAGCTGTTTACTATGGGCTACGCTCAGCAGCGTTGCAACGTCATCCACAAGCTGGGCTGTCGCCGAGCGCATGAGTGCCGTACCAAGAGTGGACGCATTGAGTGGCACCAGCATTGGGTACTTCTCAAGGACACCACGGAACGACAGCTCCAAATTGCCCAATTTGTACCGCGCGCTGGTGATGCTCCCTTCATCGAGTTCGTCTGTCGAATCGCTCTTGTCTTGCTTTCGAATCGCCTTGAGGTGTAAACTAATCACATCAAACACTCGCTGAAGGGCACGTTTACTCAATGGTGCATTTGCGCGTTCATGCCAGTTGTCAAGAACCTTTACCATGGTTTCGAGGTCATTGTTGGATTCACACAAGTTGAGTAATTGCGCGTTGAGCATTTCGCCTTGGCCCGGGTGTCGCGTATCAAACAATTGCTCGACTTCACGAGCGGCTAGTACGTCAATTGCAGTTGCGTCGGTCACCAGGACGGCATACAAGACTTGGGAAAACACTTCTGGACGGAGTGGGACCTTCGTATGCTGAACCGTTGTGCGCAAGACTGTGAGTGCGACATCAATGTCTCCAGCACGAAGGGCATGTAGCACGCCGTGGGAGCCCGTGTGTGTATTGCGATCAATCACCGACGGAAAGTTGTTCATCAATTGCAAGACCGATGGGCATTCGTTCAACGCCGCTTCAAGTTCACGAGGATCTTTCTGTCGACACTTGTGCCGAATCTTGGCACGATACTTGGCAATGCTCGCAAATAGCATGGCAACCACACGTGGTGGTGCGGCAATCTTGTTGTATTCCATCTCGTGGAGTAACTCCATGATCTGTGTAAAATTACCATCGTGGATGGCGTAGAGCAACAAATGTTTCTTCATCGAGTGATTGTCTTCATGGTCGTAAAGGCGACTATGCTCCTTTGCGCGCATGTACAAATCCGCAATTGCAAGGCGTGTTTCGTCGTCCTTGACCATGGCAACGACATGTGCAAACGACGCAGCATCCACCGCGATTCCTCGGTTGTCGGCATCGCGCAAGAGCTCAAGTGCAATCCACAGACGCCCCGCAGATGCCGCTGTACTAATGGCAAGCGACGTGCGACGTGAATCTCGTTCCAGTGTCTGTGGATACGCATCCAAGAGGGATGTGAGCATCCGGTAAATCGCTTCATCCTCCTCATTCTTCGCTTCACTCTGATTCTTCACGTCGGAGGTGTCTTCTCCCTGTTCGGACTCACTCGCGTCTGCATCAACGATGGCAATGTCGGGACGATGCATGAGAAAATGAAACAATGCATGGGAACTGGAGTAGTTGGTACGGTATCGTCGTATACGCATTTCATCGAGAATCGCCGTAATTCGCGTAATCCACGATTCTTTCCCTTGATCTTGTGCCAAAGGATCGACAAACTTGAACGTACACTCCATCCGCAAGAGAAAATTAAATGGATCCGATTCGAATAATTCCAATCGATTGTGTGTTGTGGCCAATTTGTACTTGTGAAAATGACGCTGCATCACACGGAAACGTGTCGTCGACGGGCACGTTCGAATCATGGCCCAAAGCACATGCCGATGAATTTGAAGTCGTTCAGATTGGTAGGTGGACCAGGTCGACTTGGCACTACGGTACAATTGAATCTGATTGGCTTCAAGAGCATCACAAAACTGTGTAAAGTGCGAACGAATGGCTTGATGTTGCTGTTCGACACTGGCTTTTTCCATGAGTGCAAGGTAATGACGTTCTTTGAGTTGGGTCCGGTGATCACGAAGATACTCGAACGCCTCCAACGCTTCACTGTACGTGCTCTCGGGTGCTGCGAGCACGCGCTCGCAGACGCGAATGGACGGCTCTGCCAACTTTTCATGGCTCTTGCGCTTGCGTGGGGATGGCATCGACGATGGCGTTGCAGAGGGGAGATCAAAAGCACCCAGGTCGGGGGCTTGCGATCCATTGACCGTGTGGCTCTGAACATGCGCGGAAAACGACCGGAATGATACGTTTGAGCGCGCACGAGACAGCGCTATCACATGGGCACGAAGGGGCGGACGTCGCGTTGCTGGAAGGCGCGTAGCAATGCGCAATGTGTGATGCCATGAGTGCAACATGGTGCCAATCACCCACGATGCTAGTGTGGTGGGAAACAGTGGTGTCCATAAGGAAAAAATAGTGTGGACGACACCAAACGCAAAGACATGCAGTGTTAGGAACGGAGCATACGTTGTTAACGAAATGCACTGCTTTTGTGTGGACCACATTAGTCATTTCGTGTGTGGTCCACAGAATTTGGAATCGTGACCTTTGAGATTTGTCGACCAGTCAAAATTCGAACGATTGAACTGGATCTTGTGATGGCGACGTCACGACTGGCGTCACTTGGTGCTGACTTGTATAGGCAGTTACATGCGCCAGGTCAAATGACGACTTGCGACGGCGTGCAGTGGCACATTGAGCTGGCAGGTTCGATAATAGAACAGTTCTACGTGGGATGGCGGATTCACGTCCCGCATTTGGTCATCGCATCGTCTGTAGAATGTTCCTGCACATACTAGTAATACATGGGAAGCTTAGCTGAGGTGTGACGCCGTTCCCGTGGATATCTATATCAGCAGCGCCCAATCATGTGGGAAACTATATCAGGATCCATCAAGCAGAAAAAATTGAAGTCGACGCGTTGTTACTGACTATACAGTCGCGAAAGGAAAGAATGTTTGTGCGAGAAAAGCTCCGTGGTGCCTTCGTGGCCATCCATGTCATATCCAGGTTTGGAGTTTTTCCAGGTCCGACGCTGGCCACATCAGCGATGGATTTGGTGACCCAGCTCAAGTTGTCACTATGTGCTGAGCCATTCCGGGTTTACCGCACTGTCCAGTATTGTACTGTACATAGCAGACGTGGCGCATTGAAAAGGGATAAACTGATGCGACGCGTCATTCGGAAAAGATAACAAGAATTTACGCAAGCATTCTTGTGGTGGATTTCTCTGTGACAAGCTGGCGCCGATTGCTCGCACGTCACTCGGTGGGCAGTGTAGGGTTTGTGCTGAGTCCAGCACCTCGTATGCGCCAGACCGCAAACCATGATTGTCTGAGAACCGTTCTAGCACCAACATACACATAACATACTGGAATCCTTCAATATCACCTCAACTGCAGCCCAATTCCCAATGACAAATGTTACACCACATGCAGAATTTCTTCAGAAGAACAAACTCCATTACTACGGGCATTTCAGATAAACTCACGAATCCCAGCTGCTCTAGTAGAAAGCTCAAGAAGGTAAATGTCACCCAACCATCAAGAAACTCTGCAGGTTGCCATTGACATCCAGTCACCCGCCATACAAACACTGCAATGCAAACCCTTGCAGATCTTGATGACCGAGGTGCCACCCAGCCAGCGCGAATCGAGGAACATTGGTTGGGTTGCTTTCCTTCATCTTGTTCTGATACTTCCAGGGCACTGCCTTGGATACTTCTTGAGTCCACTTCAAGAACCTGCTACTATTTTCATGGCAGATCGCTTTTCAGGCCAGTCATTCGTTCTGGCAGATTGTCTGGCAGGCTCGCGTAGTGTTGCCAACATTCCCCGACATAAGGATGCGCTCGTTTTTGTCCGCCCAGAGATCGACCATAGCGACTTACGCCAGGCCTCGTTCCAGCCTGAAAACGGTTCTACAAGTTGCATTATGGATGGTAGAAATCGATGTTTAACGAAAGGAGTTCTAGAGAGCAGAAAAAAGCTTGCGGGGTTTGGTCTCGCTCGCGTCACCACCCCGATCCGCAGTGACACTACGTCAGCACTTCTGTGTCTGTGCAAAACCTCTTATATCGCATATTTGGAGCTGTCGCACTGCCATCTGGGTGATATTACAACCACCATTACCTTCTTGGAACTATCATCCTGTAACATATGATACTACCAGGCCAAGAGGTTCCACTGCAACGCTGGTGACTTGGGTGCGACTGTTTCATTGATGATCGATTGGAACGTCCCGTCTGCGTCGCATGCCATGGCTCGTTTCTGCTCGCGACCCCACATGCGCACGCAAGTTTCCAGCAAGTCACCAACTACCAACGTTGGCGCTTCTGGTTTTGTTGGGCGTGTGTGTGATCGTTGGCCACCTAGGTCATTCTCAAATTCGCGTTGTGCCTCACAGATCTCCCAACGTCAATACTCACGATGCTTCCGAAGACCATTGCAATCAACGCTGTGCATACGGCCGTCGTCGATACGCGCAAAGAAGGCAGCCACACCGATTATGCGATTCGCGTGCAGCCCAAATTTGGCGGCTCAAGCGATGGTGAGATTGTTTACCGTCGTTTCTCAGCTTTTCTTCAGCTTCAGCGTCTCGCGCGTCGTCATTTCGAGTTGAAGAACTGCTGCTGCGGTGGCAACGATGGCTCGTGCTTGTTGGCCAAGTTTGTTGAGCCAGTGTTCACGGCAACCGAGTTTCCTGTCATGCAAGGCCGTTTGCTTGGCAAGAACTCGCGCTGGGTGGTCAAGGACCGCGTCTTGTTTCTCAATGCATTCCTTCTTGAGCTCGAAGAAGCCCTTCAGAAGTGCCCACCAATTGTGATCCAGCGATGTGAAAAGGAGAACTGCAAGTTGGCCAAGCTGATCAAGAGTTTTTACGGCTGCATTGACCTCAGCGATGCCAACAACCGACCCACGCACTCGGGTTCGATGTAATTCGTCCTTGACGATATCCCCACTTTGTGTTTGAAAAATTGCACACGACTTATCCGTTCACGAACGATACCACCACCACTGAGCAACGCCCCTTCATCCAAGGAAGACCACTCCAGCTTCTTGTTGCTGTCATTTCTTGCTCACCTACTTCCCGACGCTGATTGCATTGACTACGTCCCTCCGATCGAAGGAGGATGCATGACGTTTCATGCCTTTCATCAGCCCCATATTCCAGTATTTTGTCCACCGCATGGGCACCTATTTAGCTAGGTAGAGAGAACACACCTTGCATCTTCCGTGAAGTACACGATCCTTATTTTCTCTGTTTCTTGCATTTTGGATGATCAGCATGTTTCAGAGAATGTTGCACTAGGGTACTGGACCGAGACTGACTTGTGGAGAAAGTTCAAATTTGGTTCTATTTTGGCTTAGTTTTGGATTAGGCTAGCCTGAGATCGT
>JAADWU010000593.1:0-10988 GCA_023336255.1 Pythium graminicola | reverse complement strand
TCCAGATTCAGATCAACGTGATCCGGATATGCCGCACCGAGAAATACTCGGATGATACCGACATGTTTCGATGCGGCATATACGATCGATGAAAGACGTGCAATGCACCGGACTCGATCAGTACGCACCTTGAATCATACCTACACCGCGAGGCATTGTCAATGCCGCATTCTGGCGGGACAACAAATGCCCTGCTTTTGTCTCTTGGTCATAAGAGCGCATCTGCATCCATCTGGTACGAATAGTCGAATACTCGAGTCGAATATTCGGTCTCCTGAGACTTGAGATCAAGATGGTGATTATGCGCATTCCTATTCACCGACGAAACAATCAGACCGTAGAGTCGCGTTTAGCACTGACGATCGAATCAGTTTTGCCAAGATAATTTTGGGCGCATGAAGATGTTGTTTATCCGGAACACCAATTGGTACCAAACATCAAGACTTGGATTGATTCGATTATTGTCCTGTTGTGGGTGCATAGAGACACACGTCCTGGCTCTCGCCCAAAGAGACGGTCACAATGTAAAGGATCTGAATATGTAACACTAATACAAAAACGTGAATATAAAGCCATGAGTCTAAAGCAAAGATATTTACTCGCATTCTGTCGGATCGACCAACTACTCTGAGCTGCCCATCGTTCATAGCCAGGCCAAGGTCATCAGATCACCTAAGCGAGCCACACAAGACACGCATGACTGTTCCGTGTAGCTGCCCAACCTTTCCTTCGGGTGGTCCATCCGAATCGCGAAGAGAGAGAGTGAGTTTCTCATCCATTTCTTCTTTCACGCCATCCTCGAAAAGCGTATTCTTCTCTACTTCTGACGATGTTTTTTGCTCGTCTTGCGATTCTTGGTGCCACCCTCATTGCCTCGGTCTCGGCCCAGGCCCGTGGGGTGTACAACCGTCCAGCGGATGCCACGGGGAACCCCGATTGGTGGGCTCCCAACCATCGTTCGCCTTGTCCTGCCCTCAACACGCTTGCCAATCACGGCTACATTAACCGCAACGGCAAGGGTGTGACGCACGATTCCCTTCGAACCGCCATGAAGAACGTCTTTCACCTCGACGATGATTTCAGCAATTTTATCCTCAATGGTCTCCCCAACCCCATGTCGTTGGCCGATATGAGCAAGCATAACCTCATTGAGCATGATGCGTCCTTGGTCCATGCCGATATGTTTTACAAGCTCAACCCTGCGCAAGTGGATGGTGGGCTTGCCAACGATTTCTTGAGCCGTACCGACAAAGATGGTTTTATTGGTATCAACGAAATTGCCCAAACGCTTCGTATTCGTTTGATTTGGTGCCAACAGAAGCAACCTGGCTGTGATTTCAAGTCGAACCAACGTGATATCACGTTCCGTGAAGCTGCCCAAGTGCTTCAAACGTTTGGTGGTACCCGTAATGGTCTTCGTATCAGTGCTCGTGATGCCTACTCGTTCTTGGTGGAAGAGCGTATCCCCGATGGCTGGAAGACGTCGCACAAGCGCATTACCTTGGGTGATCTCAACTCGCTCTCCTTGGCGATTCAGAAAGCGGCTGGTATGGCGTCGTAAATACTACCGGAGCATCCAGTTGTAGCGATTTTGTTGATGTTTGTGTGTACTAATGAAAATATGATTGTGAAGTGCCCCAGTGGCAGAGCACTTTTAGTCAATTGATTTGGTAATGCGGATTCTAATACAACGTCATATCACACGTACGATGTAGTCTGATGCATTCGACAATGTGATTCACCTGTTCTGATACAGCTTGGTGAGCGTGAGGGATGCTCATAGACACATGATGCTACAGGTGGTCAAGGAAATACTAGGTACACTACCAAAGTGTCTATGGCCAGCATAGCACTTTGCTCTCCATCATGGGATTTTGGTGTCCCCAAATCCTGTTTAGGAAATCATTTTCAGAAAACTTTGTTTAGATAAACTGTGATTTTACCTCAGTTAGATGATATTATGTTACTGATTTATGCTTTAATGCAGGATTGGATGTACCTAAAATCTTGATGTAACAGCCATGAGGATGGATGACATACTCCGCCACCCACATATTTACCTACAAACAGGTTACCATAGCATTTCACCCCATCTTGTTCAACGCTCCAAATCAGGTTTTGAACCTACTGACCACGCACCCCATCATTCCCAATCTGCTTTATGGTCACTTTCAGATCATGAAGCTCCTTCTCCCCATCACCAGTACGTTGCTTGTGTTCTCCTCTTACTCGATGCATTCTCATGTCTATGCGCTACTAGTTATCACACTGGCCAGTGTCCTCGCGTGCCTCACATGGTACGCGACGCTCATGCCGTTTTGGGCGGTGCAATCGGGTGCAAAAGACGCCGACATCTTTTACTCGCAAGGCATGGGGCTCTGGCTCAACTACACTGAGCATGTGGGTGATCCAACGTTTGATCCAGGGAATTCGCTATGGATTCCACCACAAAGTAGTGGTGTGCAAACCTATGCCATGCAATGGTACGGTGAAATGTTGCAGGAAATGGGAGATTGTACTCATTTCTATGCTTGTTGATAGTCAAGACCAACGTGCCTTTTGCAAAGATGCTATTGGGGACCTACACATCCAATATTGTGAAGTGATGAAGGCTTACTGTGGTCCTGCTGTACGGTTTCTACAAATCTTCATGGCGCTCTTGTCGGGGAAGGCACTCTTGGCGATGGTCTGGGCCGTGATGCTTGTGGCAACGTCCCGCCGGACGATCGTGGACCATTGGTTGATGAATGTGTGTATTTTCAATGGCGTGAGCTTTATTCTCGTGGCCACAATCTGGTATTTGACATTTTTTCGCGTCGTCCTCTCGACAACGTTTTACAAAGACCAGTACAATCGTTGCCACGAAAACCCAACGAATCGTTCGTGTTGGCACGTGGGGACGTGTTTGTACCTCATTGTCGCGTGTGCGATCCTGTATCCAGCTCTGTCGGTCGTCATTGCAACGTACGAAAGTGCCAAATTCAAGACGTATCGACGTCGATTACGTAAATTGCTGGATATGACCACCGCCGTGGATTTGCCACTCCAACATTCACCACTGGATACCCATTCACACAAGATTCAGGCAAGTGAGAAGAAGGCACGATCCCGTGGAGGCACGGAGCTCTCGGATGCTAGTACGACCCTTCAACCGCTTCAGCGCATGCCCTCGGCTGTCAAAGCTATTGATGTTCATGATATAGAAGGGATTCAAGTGTTGAGTGATGATGAAGAAGAAAAGGAACGAGAGGATGCCATCAAGTACGGTGCAAGTCGGGAGTTTGTGATTGAGTCCCCACAACAAGCAAGACGAAACTCGCTAGGGTCACCGTCATCGGCAGCAGCTCTCCCCAGCCCAGCGAGACGCAACTCTATTGGCTCGCCAACGTCCGCAATAGCCGAACCCAAACCATCCCATCGATCCCCTTCCACACACCACGAGCGCAAAACCCTCAAGACTGTCAAATCGATCGAATTCTAAAGTCTAAAGCAATATACAATCGTTATCTACTGTGCAATGGGCGAAATGTCTTCTTAAAATCCCTCCCAATTGGTTGTCGGCAAGCGGTGCTTGTATCCTTCTAGGGCATTCAGATCCTCTGGATCGACACCTGCAAACTGCGTCGTATCAACGTCATTCGACAGTACGGGTTGCCACAGTGCTGTCATGGTTTGAGCGCGTAACGAAGACCAATCGAAACCAGCACGCGTAAACCACGCAAGTTGACGAACATCATGAGCGGTCCCTTCCACTAGACTCGCCCGTGTACTTGGTTCTTTCTGCAGCAATGCAAGGACGAGAGCTTTCCAATCTGGATCACAATTGGGTGGGAAGGCGATGTGGTGGTGAAGCACTTTACGACACACCGCCATACTATCACCATCAGGCGAGGCAAACGGGGAATCCCCAACCACCATTTCATAGATCAGCACACCCAATCCCCAACTATCCACTGTCAAATCGTGTCCAATGCCCAAGATCGCTTCTGGGGCCAAGTATTCCGGTGTCCCACACAGTGTAAACGTTTTCCCCGTGACCCGTTTGGCAAATCCAAAATCCACCAGTTTGGCATATCCACGTGCATCTAGTAAAATGTTTTCCGGCTTCAAATCACGATACGCAATATTGCGTTCATGGAGATAACCAAGTGCTTCAATACAACACGCCGCATAGAATCGTGCATGGTCATGATTGAGCATCACGGATGTACCGTACGGTGTTACCATTCGTTGAAAGAGTTCTCCACCGAGCAAGGAATCACTCACAAAGCAGATACGACGCTCGTCTTGAAGGGTGCGATAGAGTTTGAGCGTAAAATTCGAGTCCGCAAGTTGTTCGAGAACATGTTTCTCACTGTGGACATGATTGGTTTGCGTCGCTTCTTCGAGTCGAGATTTCCACATCTCCTTCACCGCCACGACACGACCAGTGGGGATGTGTCGAGCAATGTACACGATGCCGTATGTGCCAATCCCCAGTACTTTGACGCGCTCGAGGGAATCGATTGTGATTTGTTGGGCAAACAAACGATCTTGAATCACAGACGTTCGATGGGCAGCGAGTTGAACAAGATCGTCTTTGATGTTGGTGAAAAGACCCATAAACAACGAGGCATCGAGCACAAAACAATCGACGTCAGACACCGTGATGGCTGTCGCAATCCGTTTCGTATCTGGCAACAACGAAATTTCACCAAACCAATCTTTGGTACCAAACCTCGCAATTTCCGTGGGTGTTGTAGGGGCCGTGGACCCCGAATCCGATGCAAGCTGCTCTTGAATGTACTGGACTTCCCCAGATCGAACGATATAAAACTTGTCGGCTAGATCCCCTTCACGAAAGATCACGTGATTGGCGTCAAAGTGTTCTGGACGGGCAGATTCCAGAACCTTGGTTTTTACGGATTCGGGGGCATTTTTCAACAACGCAAGACTCTCGATGGCCCGACGGAGAAAATTGGATGTCAAGAGTTGTTCTAACGGACCCAAGACGGACTCACAGGTGTACTTGTCAAGTGCCAGGACACGTAGGTCACTCGTTGCAACCACAGAGGCAGCACGAGGTTCATTACTCAAGAGGGCACGTTCCCCAAAGTAGTCTCCCTTGGTCAAAACCACCTTGCGTCCACTGGCCCCCCTCCCCATATCCGTACAGACGACAGAACCTGCTTGAATCATGTACATGACACTTCCCGTTTCTCCTTTTTCATAAATCACATCCCCAGTGTGATACAAGAGCGGCTGAACTGCATTGGCGACAACATGAAGCTGTTCATCGGTGAGACAATCCAACACTTTGACGTTCCTCAATGCCTCCAATGACGTTTGGACCGTCGTGAGGGAATCTTGAGCCGCTGCATGTCGAAAGAATTTACCTTGAAGTGTAAACAATGAGCTCCCTGCCTTGGTATCGGCGGCGACTGTCGCCGTTCGTTTCCCCGAGTACAACAGCCCGAGTTCACCAAACGTTGAGCCCGTGGCCTGGCGCTTAATGATCTCCCCTTTTCGTCTAGGATATTGAATCGACCCGATCGAACAATATAAAACTTGTCACCAATTTCTCCACGCGTCAGTACTCGTACGCCTGGCTCGACCAGTTGAATTTGCATGCGTTTTGCAAGCCACACCAGTTGCTCTGGGGACATGAAGCTAAAGAGAACATTTTGATAGAGGGCCTTGACAATGGCATCTTGTTCATGGATGGAAATCGCTGGATTCTCTTCCATTGACCCATCGAGAAACACACCCGACTCCATCGCAGTGGGTTCTGACATGCTTCGAATATTTCGACGACGCGCACGAATGATTTCGGAGACCACAGTCTCCATAATACTTTGCCTATGGTGATGTGTCTCAACACCAATGGCATTTTGTCCATGATCAACGGATGGTGCTGTCACTGGTTGGAGCATGGCTGCCGCGCGTGGGGAATCCCGCCATGTACAATCGACTGCGCCCAACATGGTGGTTTTCAAACTGAGCGAACTTCGTATCCATGTGGAGAAGTATGGTGTCTGGCGTATGGTTTCAAGATTCAGAAATAGCCGCCACGTCACTCGTAGATGATTCGTTGATATGTAGGGACGTCATTTTTATTGGCTATGATCATCCCATGGGGTAGAGACAAGCACCCCAAGTGTCGCGCTTTTTCGAGCGCGAAAAGACTCATCTACAGAAAGATGCATCGACTGGGCGTGCGCCATGCCGACGTGGCGGTCATTAGTGACGACATCATTCGAAAAGCTGTGTGTAAACCACATCCGGAAGAGATTGATCCGCTCAATATCAATGCCATTCATGAAGGTGACAACCCCACGGTCGAGTTTATCCGCCTTCGGGTTTTGTCACTTTCGTTTCACAATATTTTCAAGATGGATAATCTGGAAACCTTGCGAAATCTCACCAAACTCCAACTGGATAATAATGTGATTCAAGAGATTGAAGGTATTGGGCATCTCATCCATCTCGAATGGCTTGATTTGTCCTTCAACAATATTACACGGATTCAAGGCTTGGAGACTTTGGTGAATTTGACAGATTTGAGTTTGTACAATAATTGTATTGTCAAAGTGGAAAATTTGGATGCGCTCAAGAAATTACAAGTTTTATCGATTGGGAACAATGCCATTGCGAGTACGGATGGATTGCTCTACTTGAAGACCCTGGAAGCTTTACGTGTCTTGAATCTAAGTGGGAATCCCGTGTGTTCCGATCCAGAATATCGTCCGTTTTTATTGGCACATCTGGATAAACTACAATATCTGGACTATGCACTGGTGGATCTCAATGAAGTTTTACAAGCACGGGAACAATATCAAGATGAGTTGGAAGAATTAAAAGAAGTCAAAGCCATTGAAGAGGCCGCATTGGCACGAGAAGCAGAACAACAAAAATATCTAGCGATGCTCAAAGATGCCAATGTCCTGACTCTCGAGACGTTACTGGTGGATATGTTTAAAGAAGATACGGAAATGACCAAGATTGAAGCATTACCAGGCTTGCGTAGTCTGATTGAGGACTACATGGAAAAAGCCAAGATCGCCACAGAAGAGGTTAAAGCGGTATTGCTCGATAAGTATGGATTACTGACGCGTGAAGTGGATACTTTTCATCGCAAGTACGAGCACATACAACGTGAAGCTCAAGAAGCTAGTATTCAGGGCATTGAACTCTATCGTCGTTCGACCAAAACGTTGCTCAAGAAAGCAGCCCATGCGAGTACCAGTGGTGGAACGACTACGCCTGCGCCGGACAGTGAGAGTATTGCAGCAGCACTGACATTATTGCAAGACGCAGAAACCTCAAGCGACAAATTACATCATGAACTCATGAACATTGAATCGGATCTAGTGGAGACAGCCCAAGAATTGATTGCGGCGGTTGAAATTGCGGTTGAAGCCATTGGGGCCGAAGCCCGTGACCTGGCTACCGAACACTTTCGTACTGTCGAAGTCTTGGAAAACAACTTTTTTGAAGCTGTGAGTCAATTGGCCGTGACGTTACTCGAACGCATGGCGGCTGAAGATGGAGAAGATGATGATTTCTTGAGTGATGAATGCCGTGCAATTCTTAATGATCGCGATGCGCTCAACAATGCCATCAATGGCTCCCATGACATTCATATTGGGAAACTCCTAGCTCAAGAAGATGTGTTGCGCGAGCAAAGTGTGGCCAAGATCCAAGACCTTATCAAGACAGCCAAGAGTACCGAATGGACACGCAATCGTACACGTGTAGCGGAAATCATTACGATTCGTGAACACCACGTTGCCGATATTCATCGTGTCCGTGACGAGCTCAATCGTGTCGACGAAGAGTTTTACTAACAGGACAAACACCATTGGTATACTAATACACTCCTGTACATTCCATTCATACATCTTCCTAATGGTAATACGAGCCATACGGAAGACACTCAAAGGGGGCAGCCCGTTGAGGTTTCCAGGCTTCCAGATCGGCTGTAAATTGATACAGTTGATCTGGTGAAATAAATCGATAGTGCATCTGGGCATCACGTATCGCTCGACGACCCGCAAATTCGAGGATACGAGCCGTGACATCCCGTGGGAGTTTGATGGGCGAAGCAGCAAGGAACGCATGGGTACATGCCGTGGGTACAGGGACATGAATCTCTCGACCACGGGTTTGCCAAAACCCCTTGTGGGTTGTGCTGGGATAAATACTACAGGCCTGACGGATCAAACACGTGACCAGTCGATCATTCTTGAGCAACATTTCACCCGCTTCACGTTCCAACCAGAAACTCAACCCACCAGCACTATGAAGAGCTTGATCAATTTCAAGAACTTCAAGCTTTTGAGCCATGAGATGAAAGGGATCTCGTAAGGTGGCAAAAATACCACCAGTCGACACGACTCCCATGGCAAATTCCCGAAGACGTAGTATCTGGAGTTGACAGCCACTTGTGATAAATGGGTCAACAATACAATCAAAGTTTTTGAGTTGGACATTGCAAACTTCGAGTTCCAACAACTGGTGATGTGATTTAGTCAGCAAGAGCCGCAGGGACGTATCGTCGAGGGAGCGTGTGGGTGTCGACAATGGATACATCTGACTTGCGAGGGAAGACGATGCACAGACGAGGAGTTTGTGAAAGGGTAGCATTGGTGCTGCGGCAAGCAGGTCATTCAGTGCCGATGCTGCCACGTCAAGACCCGTGAGACAGAACGACTGACGTCGTACGCTGTGCCATGTACACAGGGATGTGGAGATATTCCTTAGCGTTTCGACTGATGGAGACGGGTCCGAGAGTCTGACATGAAGCCTTACAGTTGTGGCATCGCCCATGAGTGGACCAAGCTGGAGGTAGGCACGACGAAACTCGTCACTGAGGCCTAACCCATGACCAAGTGGATCATCACCTGTTTGATGTAACAAGTCGAGGAATTTCGAATCATACGCGCCTTCAAAATCGAGCACAACGCCAAGTACCCACACGCTGGCAGCGGACGATGGTATAGTTTTCTTTGGCGCTACAACTGCCGCCTCCAAAGCATTGTCTGGTCGTCGCCAATTGACAGAATGACTCACACACGGGAACACAGACGATAGCAAGACAGGATCTGCATCGGCACCAGGGAGTCGACAACCACCCATACAACAGCGCTTGAGTCGGGACGTTGGGGTTTTCGTACTTGCTGGGTCGGTGAGCCAGTGAAGCACTTGCTGTGCGCATTCAGTTGCATCGGCAGCCAACAATCGCTGCATAAGCAAGAGAAACTCAATGGCGAGCGCATGATCGCTGGGTTCATCTTTTGCGAGAATGCGCAAGCGAAGCCAGCGTTCACGTGGGGCAGCACGGCGCCATTGGAGGGAGGCAAAGCCATCGGGCCGTGCATCGCCAATACGTAAACGTTGCGTTTGTTGAAGTGCTTTGGTCCAGCGCGTGAGGAGCACAGGAGTCTCACGCGGTGAACGCACAACATCCGTGACGGGATCGTTCTCCATTGTGTCGCCTGTCTAAGTGGCGGTAGAGAACGGTTCTGCAAATGAGCCCAAGCACCAGAATTTGTAGAACCGATCGCGCGGGAGAGTAGGCACACAATTCGGTTTTTGGAGAGTCGTAAACGAAAGTTTTGGTTAAAACCGAGGAGATGGAATACCGTGTGGGTTCCAACTTCAAGGTCGTGGGAAGCTCAGCCCCTGAAAATGTCAAAATGTGACTATGAGTTTAGTATGAACTTCACAGTGAAGGGTAACGATGTATACACGTTATGGACGAGGGAGAACTGAGGTATGGAACAATTTCTGATCGTCAAGTTCAACAGGAAACCGGCTGATCCGGAAGCGACGCTGTTTCATGGTCCACAAGGGTTTCCGAACACGGCGAAATCGGTATTACAACAGTATACTGCATGTTTGTGGCTGCCGACGAAGATACAAGGACACGCGCCTTCTCTAGTGTCCACGACAAAGATACATGGACACGCGCGTTCTCTAGTGTCCACCATATCTGTGCAGTGTTCAACTTGACTCATCTTCCACGGTAATAAAGTTTTTTAGTTCTGTTGAGTGATCTACAACCATTCCGAGTTCCCAACCTCAAAGTAGAGAGCATTCTCTGTAATGGTAATGACAACTCGACGACGGTACCCTTTCCTGCGTACTGTATTCCTTGTCAACAACACATCGACAATGATGTCATTTCCACAACTATCGAACGGCTGACGATCTCAAAAGGTTCTGCACTAGAACAAAAAACTTGAATAAACTCGGTTTCAAAGATACAACGGACATCGCGCTGTGCTGCTCATTCTCACCACGTGATAACAAAATACATTAGATTTGGTTGGAACTTCCAAGCGTCTGTCCATTGTCGCTAACAGTCCTTTCATCTTGAAGTAAGATCACCATTCTTCTAAGTGCGTTTGGTGGATTCGTTAAGTTCGATTGGATTGGAATGGCGTCGAAACCCCAATGATCCCCGCTGAGGGAAACTCGGCGCCCTATTCCATACATACCGTGCGACTACAGGACTATATGGCTAATAAAATGTCATGAATAAAGAGCAAACATCATGCGCTATCGATTGATATCCAGTACGTCTGCAGAAACACACGGAAAAAGAGTCAAATACCGATGAACGGCGGTCTGTAGACGTTGCCTTCATCTCAAGAAACCCACACAAATCCACAGTACGATTCATTCCATCGGACCCTCCTTGATGATTGTCTACGTATAATCCATGTCTCCATCGATTGAAAAATTCATCCAGTGATGGCTCTCGTAAGAGAACAAATCTTCAGTCCAAGATCCGGTGATCAGGGGATTATCAAGTCAAGACCTGTCAAATACTTGGGTTTGGAAACCAGAGACTCGACTCCCGTCTCTCACAAACCACCACACCACGCTGAACGCATCTCCACGTGCCATATCTCGTTGGATGCGGTGCTTCCGTCCAGAGGAGGAGGCTTATTCTCCTATTCGCGTCGCTACACACACCAACCATTTGAATCAATTGGTCCAAG
>JAADWU010000592.1:0-10999 GCA_023336255.1 Pythium graminicola | reverse complement strand
TCCAGATGCTTGCAGAGAGGAGGTGATGGGCGCGATGTAACCATACGCGGGTCTATTTCGGCGCGGGTTGATCGTTTTCCATACTGTATCGAAGATAATAATAGCTAAACGGGTCTGGGTTGCAAGATGGATACATTACTAAACCCGGATACGGATTTGAACTGTGCCCTAAAGAGTCAGGAGATCATTTGAAGATCTTCAATGGATGTTCACATACTCCTGCTGGATACGCTTCCCAACAGACACTACACTATCCAATAGTTACTTCATTAGTCCTTCGATCAAGGCTATTGCATTGCACTGCGTCCAGCGAATGGAGCAAGTGACACGAAGCGTTTCATCTGTACTCTTCTGCCGCCACAGGTCCACACACCAATCTCTTATTTTCCCACCACCCACCAACGTCATGCGTCGTAATCTGTTACTATTCCAATGCACGATCATTGTACTAAGATCCTTGCGATGAGAATTACGTCTCCAGTGTACATATTGTGAACGACCAACAGAATGGAGGGGCATTCAACATTACGAAACGAGACTACGATCAGATGAACTTGAAGCGTGAATGGTACTTACCCAACTACGACGCACAAATGCTTGTCACGATCCTCAGCCAGTATCTGTGAGGACCGCGGTTGATTACGACTAAGGAATCATGCGTAATAGTGCGACATGGTCACCGTGTGCGGCTCAAACGGCCACCTTTCTAAACGAAATACTCTAGAGCTTGGAATATGATGTTGAATCTGCTGTTTTACACCATATCTGTTGGATCTTATTGTGAAGCGCCTTGTAGTACGGTGCTCCGTAGCCTTCCTTCCATCCAGCGTAGGGACCGCTCCCCCTGACCAATTCATTTAGCGATATAAAATCGATCACACTCAGTCAAGAGCAAACTACACATAACGAGTCATCTGTATTTTTCCACCTCCATTGCGTACCTTCCACACTACAATCTCTACGTAGTCTTGCTTTGCGCATGTTCTCAACACGAACTGATGTCTTCAGGCATAGCAACTGGTCGTTTTCATGCTCAGTCAACTCTACTTGAGACGTTGTGCAATGGCATCAATGAGTTGATCCGTGAAGCCCATGTCGGCGGTACGGACCGTCAGGTCCACAAAACCACCACTACGAATCTTGATGTGAATCAACGCGACATGTTCCGAGTTCACCAGACGAGCAGCTGCAATCGCTTCATTTGCTACAGAAAATAATCACACCCACCGCATGAGTTTACCAACAAAAACGAATCACTCACAGATGAAAACGTACTCGCTGGGATGGCCTCAACTGTGTGTACACCAAATTGGTACATGCGTCCCGAAAAGTCGTCGAGTGTGCGGACGGAACTCGGGTTGACCTTTGTCTTCTTCTCGCATGGGCATGTTCCCCACCGACCACCAAAGTCTTGTGTCGTAATTTGCCACAACTCCAAGGCACGGCCGTTGTATTGAAAACCTTGTGGTGCTGGACGAGCGATTTCTGTAATTGTACATTGTTTCGTGTGAGTATCAAGCGGTGTCCAGATATTTGTAGCATAAACTTACCATTGACACTGGAAGTCAGACCACCCAAGTTGAACGGGTCCAACGATTGCACAGGAGCAGGAGGAGGAGTAGCAACAGGAGCTGGTGCACCAAGTCCGAAGGGATCGGCATTCATTGGTTGCGGCTGCTGGAAAGGAGCATTGTGCTGTGGAGGTGGAGCAGCAGGCGAATCGAAGGCAAGACCCAAGAGATCCACTTCAACGTTTCCTTGTGGGGGTGGTGCTTGTTGACGGTATTGCTGTGGTTCAGGTTGCTGCTGAGGTGGTTGCTGCAGAGCGCCGGCATCCGGTCGCCCGGATGTTCGTCGACTGGCCACTGCACGGGCACTTCGGCGGGTACCACCCGTCGCAGACGTTCTAGAGCCTGTGCTCGATGTTCGTCGTGCCGTCGGAGCAGGAGCGCCAGGAATGCCACCAAAGATGGCTGATGCCATCATTGCACGCTCGTCCACATGATCGTTCTCGTCATCTTCGCTCCCGTGCACCGATCCAGGGGCGTAAGGAGCTGGCTGCTGCGGCTGTGAGTAGTCTGGCTGACCACCATATCCGCCTCCGTACGGCGCAGGCGGTGGGGCTCCAGGATAGCCACCCTGACCATATCCACCATTTGGAGCTGGCTGTTGCTCAGCCGGATTGTTCAGACCTGTAGGACCCCACACGTTCTTCGGCTTAGCAGCGTTAAAGCCGGTCGTAGGACCTGCACCACCTTGCCACGCACCACCGTTTGGCGCACCAGGAGCACCGTACGGGTTGGCCTGAGGAGGCTGTTGCGGAGCACCCCACTTGTTAGCAGCGTATGGATCGTTCGGAGGCAACTTGACCGAGTACGGAATCTCTGGCTTCTGATATGCTTCAAAGTTGAGTCGGTTGGCATCCTTGTTCTTGTTATCGTAGCTGTCTTCGTCATCCGAATCCTCTGGTGGATCATACAACGGAGCGCCTTGGGCAGCAGCGCGTTCCACGAATGCACTCAAGAAGCCAAGGTTTGGATCAACATCAATATCTTCGCAGCTTGCATCCTCCGGGTATACTTCTACCATCAACCCCATGTTCTTCGTCATCGCAATGTACTCAAAGCATCGCTGCTGCAAGTCTGTGCTCCGACTCGTCTTGTACTTGTGCATCATGGCGTTTGCCACTTCGCTTGTGTGGTTCATTTGGGCCGTAATTTTAGTCACCGCGCTCAGAATGTAGCCACGTGTGACATCTTCTTGGTTGAATGGACGTTCGATCAATTCACACAGTCGCTCACAAATTTCCTCGAGCTCCATCACTTCGGAAAGGTACCCGTACTCACCCAAGACCCATGACATCGTTGTCACCAGAATATCAGACAGAACCGGGCGCTCAAACAGTTCCAGGTATGTATCCACAGCATCGCGACGCAACTCCATGTCCTGATCTTCATCTTCTCCACTTCCTTCGGCAATCAGCCGAAGCAGGTTGTGTGCGACTTCAGGACGCACAAGATCACCGCCAAGTTCAAACACGTTGGTCATGGTCTGAATGTACCAAGCATTGCTAGGAGCGTAACGTTCCGCACACTGTGTGATGCGCGATACCAATTCCGTACGGAGAAACACATCAGTCGCTTCACGCAAGAACTGCGTGAGTTTTTCCGAAATAAACTCGACATTCACTGGGTTCGTCATTCGGTAGAGCAAATCAAGGGTCTTGCGCTTGAGCGTTTCATCTGGATCTTCCAAACAATCAATCACAGCCATTTGATGGGCTGCAGCATATCGTGGATGATCCTTCACAATCGCTGCCAGACCCGTCACACCGAGGTACTTGAGGTTATGGTTGTCACTACTGATAAATCGGGAAATACTCGCCGCAGCAGCATCAAGCAACGTACTATTCGGGTAAATCGTCGTCACTGTGCGTACACATTCGTAAATGATCGCATACCCCACATTGATTCCCGTATCGGCACGACGCATCACATCATGTAACACTTCGTACATGCCTTCACTGGTCTGTTGATCCGCTTGACCCAATAACGCCAACAAACCAAGCAATCGAATTTGGATCCACGGTGCTGGAATACGATGGTAATCAAATTCGCGTGGCAAACGATGCTCTGTGATTTGTTTGAGGATACTCACAAAGCTCGGAACCAGGTCCTTGTAATCAGTTGGGTTCACCACGGCAAGATCATGGAGTACACAAAGTGATGCACCCATGACACTTGGATCACGATCACACAACGCACGACGTAATGCATCACCACATTCGCTGACCGAATCGGGATTGAGTTGATGGAAACGATGCACTGCCATGACGGCCTTCTTCCGCACCAGTTCCGCATCATGACGTAACAAATCCAACACCAACGGTTGCACCGCAGGAATCATTTCCACCGTGACCAATTTACATACTGCTGTCAATGCCGCACAGACTTCAAGATGATTGGACGATTGCAAATCCCGTTGCAATTGGTTAATGATCATAAACCGAAATTCATGCGTTGGCGACAAGACCAAGGAACATGTGAGGTACCCCACTCGTTTTTGGATCAAATTCGTTGATGCGGTCATTTCCACGGCCTTGATATATCCAAACGATGCATCATGGCCCAACATTTCGACATACATGAGTCGAATGAGAAATTCCTTTTTTTTCTTGTTGACTTCTTTGCTTGAGGAACTGGAAGTCGTGGTTGTCACTTCCCCCATTTTACGCTTGAGTTGCGCGACTTCATGAATGATAATACGATCTTCTTCTTGCTTGGATTTCGATTCACCAATCGACTTGACCAACTCAAAAAACTCTTTGGATAAATGACCACCCGACATCGTGAGAGTGGATAGAAATACACGGATCAATAGCCAAGACGATGCGCTTTTTGATACGAATCAATAGGAGACACGAACGATTGTCAATCGTGCACGAAATGCAGCGAATGCAATCGATGCCAAGTCGCTTTGGATGCTTCCACGTGGGGGTGGAACTGACTTAGAGGGGGCACTCTCACAAGGGAGGGGGACAAGGCGTAATATTACCAGCCAAGTCGCTGAAAGATACGGCGATACGTGCCACGTAAGCTACAAGCACTATTCGACCAGTACAAATGTAGATTACAGTTGATACTAGTTTGTAATCATGAACGGAAAATACATCTTTTGTACTGGTCGAATATCTTCTGTATCCCTGTCGGTGTCCATGACCTCTATAAATGAATACAACGGATGTGGGTGGATGCATCTTGGACCACAACGCTTGGACAACAATGGCAACTGGTGGTGCGACCGCAGGTGTCGCGCTCACGGACGACCTTGTAAAGCGATATGCACCGATCAAGAACTTCAAGCCACAAGTACGTGAGTCTTCACTATTAAATCCCGTGCTTTCGATCGAAATTGACCTAATTTTGCATGTGTAGGACGACGAAGAGCAAGATGGAGTCATGACTTCGATTAGCTTTCATCAGCAAGGCGAGCGCTGTGTTACGAGCCGTAGCGACGGTGTTGTATCGGTTGTGGATTGTTTGAGTGGCATGTACGGATTGTAGTGACGTTTGTACGGACATGAAGAATGATTTCTAAGCGTTTGTGCGTGGATAGGATCACCAAGACGATCTTCTCCAAACGCTATGGCGTCGATCTCGTTCGCTTTACACATCATCCTGATTGCGTCATTTTCTCTTCGCTTAATGAGGCCAATGATCGTACGTTTTGGCTATCGGTATTTAGAGAGAACAACGTGAACTGATGTGCACTCTATAGATCGCATACGGTACCATTCACTCTTTGACAACAAATTTCTTCGTTATTACTCGGGACACACTGAGAAGTACGTCACCATGTTCCTTGTGTCTTTGTCTATGGTACTGATGCTGTTTGTATTGTTTTCACCAGAGTGACTTCGTTGATGATGCATCCAGCCAGTGACGAATTCATGTCGGCATCGCTCGATGGGACGATTCGTTTGTGGGATGTGCGGTCTCCAGATACAGTGGTAGGTTTCTATCGCTGGTGTAGTACTCCATCCTCTAGACACTCATACGATTCTCTAGGCGTTTATCCGGAGCGATCACATGCCGATAACCCATATTACGGCGGCGTACGATACTGAGGGCGTAGTGTTTGGTGTCTACACGGATGACCACCTCATCCGCATGTACGACGCACGCAATTACCAAGAGGGTCCATTTGCCAAATTCTCGTTGTACGACAACTCAATCCTCAGCGTGCTCGATCCCTATATTGCGAAGCTCCAAGGCCCCAATCTCAATGTCAAGAAACTCCATGCTCTGGATCTCAAATTCAGTCCAGATGGCAACCAATTGCTCGTTGCAACGAATCGAGGCGTGTTCCTGCATCTTGATGCCTTTGAAGGGCAATTACTGCATATGTTTACCAAGCACAGTGCGAGTCAACACAGCAGCCAGAAGCTCGGTGCGGCTTACTCGCCCGACGGTGCCTACGTGACTACTGGTTCCGACGACGGACGTGTACTTGTGTACCACGCGAAAACTGGTGAGCTCGTACAGGCACTACCACGAGGACACCAAGGAGCCGTCGTCGACTTGGCGTGGAATCCGCAGCGTCACCTACTGGCTAGTGTGGGATCCAACTCCACTGTATTGTGGAGTCCAGGTTCTGTGTAATGATTCAACTACAAAATCAACCCAATGCAATCAGAGTATCGTATCTTGTGCAGTCCTTATCAAGCACAAACCACGCATGCTAACGTTAATGGGGACGCACAGCGGCAGCAGCTCCTATGACACCCGCGTCGTAACCAGCCGTCGCCTTTTCGATTTTGACCTGCGAACACGGACAAAACTTTCAGTTCTCCAGAGCAATATTAGGATTGTTTTCGGACGTACTGGGTTGGGATACTGCGTCCAAGCATATTTCGCATAACTCTTTCGAACGAGCTCCACAAAGGTTTCGCCCGCTTCAGCCATACCACCAGCGAGAACAATAAGCTGGAAAGTACGGTCTCGTCAGTCCCATGCGTCATATCACAGCGGCAACGAGACAAGACAAACCTGTGGATCAAGACTTCGACAGAAATTGACGCATGCAAAGCCAAGGTAGTCCGCCGCCTGGATAGTTTGCAGTCATTTGTACTGTGTATACATCACAGAGCAGTAGCACGACGTACCTCTTCAATCAATCGGTTGCACATCGCATCGCCTTCGGCAGCGACTTGAAAAATCAATTCGGCATCGATCTTGTCCGATGGATACTTAGCTAAGAGTGTATCTGCACCTACATTTCAACCCGTTGATGGCATCAGATCACGGTCAAAGTACATCCCTTGACGATCCATCTATACCAGCAGAGAGATGTTCTTGCGCTTCCGTGACAAGCGCAGTTGCAGAGCTGTAGGTCTCGAGACAACCACGTTGGGAGCATCCACAGAGGCGACCATTGCGTTCAACGATCTACCACCAGTCGTGTCAGTCCCGTCCCGTCACCACAGCGTGTATAATGAACGTACGACATGGCCACCTTCAATAGTATCGGTTCCTCCGCGCACAAGTTCATTATTCACAATGATGCCACAACCAACGCCCGTGCCTAACGCTATTTCATCCCACGCTGTTAGTATGACCCACACCAAAATCCCCATTTAGATCACAAACCGTACTGAGCATAATAAGGTCATGAATTCCATCTTTTGCACTTCCAACCCATTGTTCCGCAAGGATTGCTGCATCAGCATCGTTGATCACGTGTACTGGTTTCCCCATCGCTTTCTCCATCAATGCGCCAAGTGGAGCGTTGCTCCACGTCGGAAAATTGTGCGCCGCGCGAATCACACCAGGCTCAAGCATAACCCCTGGACACGCGGTACCCACTGCATGGATTTCTTCAGTCTCTATCTTGAGCTACCATAGTAAAACCCTATCAGCAGTCGTAGGGATATGACAAGTCAATACAAAATACTAATACCTCTTGCAGCAACGCCAAAAGTTGGGTTCTGGCGTTGTCAACAACATTCTCGACCGATGCCTGTCGATCTACAGGTGCTTGTGAACGTGCCAACACTTGACCATGAAAGTTGGTAATTCCAACTTTTACGTTGGTTCCCCCAATGTCGATGCCCACGAGCACGTGGGCCATGGTCTCTCTTGTGCGGCACAAGAGAGGCACAAGTTGTGCCTGCTTGATGTGAAGTGGACATGCTAGACGGTGATTCCCTCTATTGTAGCATACTGTCCTCATGATATGTGACGGTTAGGAACCTGTTATGGCTCCGGTTGGAATGGTCATTGAAGTCGACCTCGAAGAGAAAACGGAACACGATGACCGTGCCATGGGTGGATCTCCCCGGGCTTTTTCCGCTCGAGCGCAATGCGTCGGCGTCGACGATGCCATCCCTTCGTGTGGGAGGAAATGATGACGCAATCCTCTTTCAAACCCATCAAGCAGATCTCCTCTTGCTCACGTTGGTGCTCGTGTTTCTCGTGAGTTCCTACCTCGTCTGTCGATTCTGTCGATGCCGCCGTCGCCGCACAGCAAAAGTACCGTCTTCCCACAGTTATACGCTCTATCAATCGAATGCGAGTAGATTAGATACTAGTCGTAATCGTGGACATATCGTGATGGAATCGGTGACAGCCAAGAAACCCGTGAAGAAAACCAAGAGCGTCCTTGTGAGTGAGATGGAAGAACCGTTTTTGGGACCACCAGACTATGCACAACCACCACCGTACGAAAGGAGTCCACCTGCATACGACTACTTGCCCTCGGCCCCACCACTCTCGGACGATGCCAACCATTCCCCCCGACACGTTTGATCGGTAGCGATGAAAACTCAATAAATTACACAGTACACGAAACTTACTTTTCATTCTCTGCTTGGTCCATCAAACGTTGCAGTGTTGCTTGATCGTTGCTAGTGACGGCTTCATCCTCTTTCTCTTCGTCTTCCTGAGCGTCAATCAAAGTCTCCAGATTGGGCGAGTGAAGGTCGTGGGGATTGCTAGGGGAGGACGATGTGGATGGTCGTCGAGGGGCTGCACTTTGGTCGCGTTTATGAGCTGCAAGAATCTGATACATCATGAAAAAACATAAGTGGCTTGTTCTAGTTACCCTTCATACGGACAATCGTACCTCCACAAGAAGCTGGTGCAGCAAATCGACTTCAATGCCAGTGGCAATGGTCAGTCCCTTGGGATGGTTGTCTTTGAGGTTCACATTAACCACGCGAATCCCCAGTAGAGTTGAATGAACGACTTGAACAACATCTACAAATGGCACGATCGTTGTACGGGCAAACAATGGGACCATCGAGCGGTAGATGATGAACCTGTAGTCCACGATCGAGTTAGTATCTCCCCTTGCAGGATGACATTCAGCCACAAAACGTACCCATACGTGATCTGAAGCCGTACAGGAGTGCTGTTAACCACACAGGTACCATCATACAAGACCACATCAACTCTCTTCTCAGGTGATGCCTCCTTGAGAGAGGTCACTTCGGCCTCTGGACTATAGATACAGAAACCAGTCCAGTCAGATCCACCCTAGTGTTCACATCATGGCCACCTACTGGTCAACGATCGCTTCAAGTGCTCGTGCACGCAGCCGCTGGACAGCTTGGACTCGTGCCGAGACTTGACGCTGTTTTTCATCGATTTTCTGCTTGACTTTAGATTCACATTCACGCTTGCACTTGGCCCATAACTCCTGAACCATGTCAGTAATGATCTCACCATACACTCTACCAGTCGATAACACATGATCTTGTGAGGTATCGGACGTATTGTTTGTGATTGGTGTAGATGCTGCTGCTTCAGTTGTGGAAGCAGTCGATGGACCGTCGCCTGGAGACGTTGGTTCCGAGACAGTCGATTTTACCGCCTTCTTTGCTTCCCCAGAACCAGCACTAACGTTGATATCATGCTTCTTGAGCAGTGGATCTAACAAGTTGAGTAGGAGAGCACCAGCATATTCTTCTTGATGAGCATATTCTTCCAGTGGGATACACAACTCACGCATATTGGCCTTCATTTCTCTACAAACATCCGCTTTAGTGTACGGTACAATCTGGACCCAGATAATCCACATACCGAAGAAATGTCTTGCGCACGTCGCTGATATACCCTCTATCAAGCTCAATAGTATCGGTTCCTGTCATCACCACCCACTCGTTAACGCTCCACCAATTCCTCACCAAGCAAAAGAGCCAACCCACCTGGCTCGACTGAATTTTCTGGTGTTGTCATGTAGAGATAACTCGATGTCAATAATTGACTTGTGAGTGTAGACTGCAATGCAGCCAACAAATTATCCATGGATCGATTCAATGCCTTCATCCGGTCGCTCGAGATCGTATTAAAGTGTGAAGTTGTCATACTTCCCAACAGTTTCTGTTCGTTGGAAACTAAATATCCAATATGAAGGGAACGTAACTTGGACGGCAAGACACCAATCGCAACATACAGATTTTGATACGTGGCTGCATCCATCATTCCATGCGCAATCGAGTCTTGTCCCACTTTTTTTCGAAACAACACACTACTGGTTGTCTCTTCCGCGAGCAACATGCCATGACCAATGCACACGGTCGCAACAAGTTCCTGCATGACATCCCATGCACGATCTGGACGAATGAGGACTTCAAGAAACGTCCATGCCATTGGGTCCGAATCGGTTGGGAGTGTCTGAAGCCATGGGGCACTCAAGGCGTCTTCATCGCGACGGCCCAAAAGTTCCCGCAATGCGTCTTTCGAGACAAATGCAAAATCTGGATGATCTTTCACCGCGGAGGCAACTTCAATTTCCATGGGATCGCTCTCAAAGGAACCGGGCTTGTTCATCCCAAACTCGTCTTCTTCACTCATCTCACGGCGCATATCTTCCTGCTTGAGCTTCTTTGTGAGTATGCTATATTGAGTATCAATTTATAGTGTGGTACACTCAATAATGGTGCTTTGGATACCGAAGATAGTGTTTTACGTATATATTAGGTCAAACCATGACACTGTTTTGTTTCCCACCAACAAAAACACCATGGCCAAGGTTGAAGAGGTCCCATCGGCAACAAGCGCATTGGAGCGTTGGGAAGCCGAGCACGTGGCAAATAAACTGGATAAAGATGTAAGAAGAGTGTAGTTTATGGCTGCCTATATGAAAGACTAAGACAGTGGGTTGGTGGTGTTTAGATTCAGCAACTTAAAGTCGCAATGGCCGAATTGGATACAGTGCGTCCTAAGAAGGTAAGTTCAGCAATGACTCTCGTCTATGGATATTGATCATTGTATTCATTGTGACGTGCAGGCAACGTGTGTAAAGCGCGCAAATGTATTTTTCATCGAGAAACGTGACATTATTGTCAAAACCAAGCGAAGTAGGTTATTATCTCGGCCGTATTTTTCGCTGGATATGATCACTCCTGACCATAATGTGCTGGAAACAGAGGAACTCCAAGAAAAGGAAAAGTTACGTTTTGATCTTGGCGTTCATCTCCGGTCGCTCAATTAAATCG